>JAKGSA010000139.1:2139720-2175008 GCA_033558755.1 Philaethria dido
ATTATACCCTGATGAAGTATTTAATAGGTAATAAAATCTTATAAAGTATAATTTAAACTATGTTTTATATACAACTTATGCAATACATGGTATATGTATATATATATATACCATGTATTGCATAACTTGTATATAAAACATAGTTAAAATTATACTTTATAAGATTTTAGTACCTATTAAATACTTCATCAGGGTTTAATGTTGCCAGATTTTAAAATTTGCCAAATTTTTAATATGTATTCAATATTTATTAGCAAGAAAATATCTGTCAGTAAAAAAATATCTTCTTTAACTAATTTAATTTTTAGTAGTATTATACAGTTTAAGTTTAAATACGTTATAAAATTAAATAATTTAAATCTAAATATAAGATAGAAAGTTCGTACTTGTAATACTGGAATTTCTATTCTACGTTGTACCTATCCCACAGGAATCTTTAAAGCGTGTAATCTGAGTTGCCACACTACAAACTACAAAGAAGCCATTCTACCGACGAATTTAATTTTAGCATAGTATAAAATACATATTAAAAAAGTGTAGTCGTTATATATGTAAGAAAGTAAAGGTAGCTGGCTATTTAATTATAAAAGGCTCTCTTAGTATTTCTAGTATCTACCAATTTAAAACATATTTTGTTAAATAAAACTGTATAGTTGTATACATTTTTAACCGAATTAAAAAATGAGCCTGCCGTAGCGCAGAGGCACCAGCGTGCGACTGTAAGCGCGACAGGTTGTGAGTTCGATTCCCACTCAAGGAAATGGAATTTTTCATTTCCTGGGTTTGGTAACAAAGCAAAGCGCGGCGTTGAGTTCCGCCACTCAGCACGCAATGCCTCAATTCGGCGGAAAGTGGGGAACGGAGTGTCTTAACACTAGGTTCCCTCTGCCTGCTATATGTGGGATACAGCGTGAAGCTATGTATTTATGTAAAAAAATTAGGTTTTTAATTCGACCGTATACTTTATAGGTGCACCCGCATAACTTTTTACTGAATGAACCAATTTTTACGATTATTTTTTTATATCATAGCTTGGTCTTCTCACTTCATTCTCATTCCCATTTAAATTTAGGTAAGTTTGACAAGTTTTTGAGCTATTCATAATAATATAACTTTTTAATACATTTTATTATGAATTTAATAAAACTATGATATCTCGGTATTATTTATTTAATTATTTGGATCACCAACACAGCGAACATTAGCACATATTTGAAAAAAAAAAAAACAATAACTTTGAAACAATTACAAAATGCCGCCGCAATTGTAGGTGATGACGGCATGCTTATCTTACACCTACTATACTAAAATTTAATTATTATATTATTAATATATTATTCTCCTTATTAGTTATAACATTTGCTAAATAATCATACATAAAAATTTAAATTATACCCAAGCTAAACTTCAGCTTCGTCTCTTTCATTATCTACAGTAACTTTTAATGTAAAAATATATTCTTACTTTATGTCTTTTATAAAAATAGTGCTCACGCTTCTCTCAAAGGAAAATATTGTAACATATAGCGATACCTACTTGACAATTCTTTTATGTTTTAAACCTAGCCATTGATTCAAAAGAGAATACATAAAGTATCTCTGCATTGCAGAGTTGTGGACGTCGGTTAGCGTAAAGTTACCCTGAGGGCTTAATACTGTTCACCCAATGGATACGTAGCATATATTTGTTTATTATAATTTAACTGTTTAAACTAAATTAAACTGTTTATACTCTGGGGATGATTATATTCTATATTCTTATTTCCCTCGCCATAGTAAGAGTTAAGGCAAAGCGCGGCGGCCACTTAATAAGCAAGAAGAAGAATTCGGGCGAACACTGGAACACGGAATTTCTTACGTTATTTTATAATACTATCTTTTCCGCTTATACTGTAATGGGGAAAAGAAAAGAGTGAAATGGCTATTTACATGTCAAATTTTTAGAAATATTTCGATTGGTGGAAATGTTGAGGTTCATTTTAGTACTAGCAGTGATAATTTTCAGCTCGTATCGTGAAATGGAAGTAATGACCTATAACTGACCGATGTACACTGTATTTGGCAATGTCGAAGATCGATTAATGCTGATAGAGGTGCATCAATTTTGCTTTTCCCTTTGAGCAGTAAATGTCAATCTATGTCTAACCAAAGTTAGGTATGTATTTTCATTTATGAAAAATCGTTAAAGTTGACAATGATTATTATTGCAAATAAAATATATTGCATTCTCAAATAAAGTATGGCTAAAAATATTTCTTTTGTGTATTTATTATTTGTTGCATGGACAACAAGCCTAAATGCAAGCTTTTTCTCTTGCAGAGGACTTGCGGTGACGGGTATTAAGCCAGTTTTGTTAGGGACTGTCGACTAATTACTACTTTGTAAACACTGATAAAAGCAGTATTGCGCATGTGACTAAATATGGGTTAACACTTTGTTAAATTCTCTGTTGTTCTTCTCACTGTACGAAAGACACAGATAAAAAAGGCTTAAATATAAAAAATATGTTATTTGAAACAAAATATTTTTTCCATTTCTGCGAAAGCGTTTCGAATATATTGTTTTGTGAGTCGCATTCATGTTACGTAGTAAAAAGTTTCTTCGTCCACGACTTCAAAGGAGACTGACGAAAAGTTAAACATTTTGAAGCACAAAGTTTTCTTTAAATTTGTGTTTATTTCGTAATAAAATCTTTCTAGCGCCAGCTCGTCGAGAATTATGATGTGACAAAGTCAAAGAGTATACACCGTATGATAAGATTACCATTTTAATAAGGCGTTAAGAATAACGATGTTCATACGCGTATACGTTAAGGTTTTACGCTGTTTTTATACGACCTTAATAATTTTAATTTTTCATGTAATCTTATTTATATTAGGTGATATTTTCAGGTCTAGTTAGTTATAATTTTTTGTTGAAAAGAATGTATAAAAAATATTTTTTTAGAAATTTGGTAAAAGTACACAAGCTTCAGTCTCATTTCTTCTTCTTCAATAATGTTATAAGTAATCACAACAATGTCTTTATCAATCTGACTAATTAGGAAACATAAATGGTTTGAAACTTAAACGTTTTTCACTATTTCCTATAAATAAGCCTTTTCTTAAAATTTTTTATAATATGCTTACGCTATCTTCAAATTTAGGCTATATATGACTTGTTTATTTCTAGCTATATGTGTCGTTTTTTCAAAATAATATTAGTTCGTAAAAATCATGAATGATCTCCAATATGTCATAAAATCAGATTGCAAATATTGGACAACAACATTTTTTTATTGTTATTATTCTCATTAAAATAGTAATCCTTTAATATAAATATGATACTAAAAAGTAAGTTACAAATATATTAAAGCAAAACCTCAGTGGATTTCTACAACGCGTCGTGAAGTATCCAAATGCTGGCAGCATTAAGACTTTTAACTTGGTAAGTATTCGTGTTTGGCTCACTATGCATGAAGTTTCGCATAGACTTGTGAAGTAGCGCGAATAAGAAATGATAGAGCATTTTGCTGCTTGTTCGTTGTAAGCTAAGTAAAATATATCTAAGTTTAGAAAGTGTGTTATTATTATAATAATACGTGAAAAATATTTTCATACTCATACATACATACATCACGCTGTATCCCGCATATGGCAGAGTAGGCAGAGGGAACCTAGTGTTACGACACTCCGTTCCCCACTTTCCACCGAACCGAGGCATTGCGTGCTGAGTGGCGAAACTCAACGCCGCGCTTGATCTTGTTACCAAACCCAGTAAATGAAAAATTCCATTTCTTGGAGTGGGAATCGAACCCACAACCTGTCGCGTCTACAGTCGCACGCTTGTGCCTTTGCGCCACGACAGGTGTTTCATACTCCTTCTACGAAAATTATGCGGACGTAGATGTATGGAATTTGGCATATTTAAAGTTTAGATGGAGACGGAATGCAGAAAGCCATTATATATACTACCACGAGTTTGACATAGCTTTTTAGTTCAGTACAGTTCTTTAATTATAGGGTTTCGAATGTAACAAAGATTTTCTACTAGTTTATATTGACGCCTGTCGTGGCGCAGAGGCACAAGCGTGCGACTGTAAACGCGACAGTTTGTGGGTTCGATTTCAACTCCAGGAAATGTAAAATTTAATATTTTCCTTTCTTTTTGTATTAAGTTTTGTTTTGTATTAATTGGGTTTGGTAATAAGGCAAAGCGCGGCGTTGAGTTCCGCCACTCAACACGCAATGCCTCAATTTAGTGGAAAGTGGGGAACGGAAATGTTGTAAGAGAATGGAGTGTCTTAACAATAGGTTCTTTGGTTCCCTCTGCCTACCTCGCTATATACGGGATACAACGTAAAGTTTATATTACGAACGCACATATACGAGTATGTTAAGTCTACACTATTTTTATTCACTTATAACGTTACAAAATGCTGATCATGCCTTATAGTTCAAACAACCAATATTACTATTAATACAATTTATGAGTTGCTGTTGAAGATTCTATTTGTTATATACAATTTTTTTAGTAATATTTTTATTATTAGTAGAACTCATTATAATAGTCATGCGGGCGTTACGTGAAACATTTTTGATTACTTAAGTTGCTCTTCGAGACCTTAAGTATATGGTAGGGTAGGTACTTTAGATATACAGTGGTTGAGTCAAATATTACGCTTGGATTAGTTGTTAATTTCGCCGTCTGTTCAAGATTGTAGATATCTGCCATCTTATATGCTCGTACTAGATCTGACTCCCAATTAAATCTATCATTATTTTGTAGAATAGTTTAGTGATTATAAAACTTTAATGATTACAATAGGTTAATGATTAGACTTAATATAATAATTTAATGATTATTTTAACGCCTGTCGTGGCTCAGAGGCACAAGTGTGCGACTGTAAAGCGACAGGTCGTGGGTTCGATTCCCCACTCCAGGAAATGAAGTATTTTCATTTTCTGGGTTTGGTAACAAGGCAAAGCGTGGCGTTGAGTTCCGCCACTCAACACGCAATGCCTCAATCTGGCGGAAAGTGGGGAACGGATTTGTTGAAAGAGAATGGAGTGTCTTAACACTAGGTTCTCTGGTTCCCTCTACCTACCCTGCTATATGCGGGATACAGCGTGAAGTTAAAAAAAAAATAAATAAATAAAAGTGTTTAAATATTTAATACCTCCTAGATATATTAATTTAAAATTTCGATTAGATTTTTGGCATGTCAACAATTTTAATGAGCAAAGCTCGTTAAAATTATTAACATTTGGTAGCTCAAAGTCACTTAACAATGCACGGTGCGCGCAGTGGTTTCATCGAGGACTCTCTGCGCACCATAATATTAGACAATCGATATATGGTGTAGTTATTGTTAAACAAAGAAGCAATTTGTGAGATGACTTGTCCTTTTAGTGCATTTGTCAGAATTTGAAATTATTCATATTAGCAATAATCGTTCAGTTATAAAATTAGGATTAGACTTTTTGTTAATCAATTTTAAATATATTATGTACTGTATTTTGAAGAACCGATCCATTATCATTAAATCTTAGCCTATAGAGTCTTTTTATACGGCAGGAAATATTTTTAATTTTTGATACTACGGAGCATTTAATACAATTTAGTATATAAATTTCATCTTAAAATATGCAAACATTTTTTTTGTAGTTTATTGAATTATGGAAAAATATTTGTATTGGATTCCTTCTATTTGAACATTCTTAATAAGAAAGCTTGTAGAAGAAAATATTTATGATCAATTTTAAAACAATCTCAATGAAGTTGATAGTGTGTTCTGGTATAGATCGTTTTCGTAGCAAAAGTATTATATTTTAGGTTACATTTATTTATATTTTGCTCAAAAACAGGGACTGTGACAGAATAAATAAAATCAAAACCATATTAACACCATAAAAAAAACAAACTTTGTATCAAAGAATATTTCTCAGAATACAGAAATAAAATCATTAAATAACTCCCCATTTAGATCAAACATATCGAAGTAAAATAAATAAACATTCAATATACGAAATACGGAGTAGGCGTAAATACATAAGGTCGGGGTACTGAAAGTCACGATCCATATATTAACAATTAAATACTCTTAATTGCCAACCAGGTCAAACTGGAGCCACAACGCGTTATATAAAAGATAAATAATATGAACAATAAAAGGGGGATAATAGCTTCTTCATTTAGGATTATCTTCGGTCTTCGGAATTGCCAACGAATCGCACTTACGGCATCAAGATTCAAAGTACGGGAAGCATATTAACTTTTCCATCACTTTATTTTTGATATCTTTGTTTACTACAGATTAAGAATTTAAAATTGTCTGTTTATTTTATTTTTTGTTTTTTGTTTTTAACTTCACGCTTTATCCCGCATATAGCGGGGTAGGCAGAGGGAACCAGAGAACCTAGTGTTAAGACACTCCGTTCTCTTTCAACATTTCATTTTTTTTTTGTTATTGTCACACATAATTAGTGAATTTATGATCTGACAAAAGGACATCCGGTTATAAGTTTAAAGACTTTCGTCCAATTTTTAACAATTTCGGAGTAATTTGATAAGAACGTATAGCCTATTTGGATGGATGGATCGTTTAATTTCTTTTACGTTTTTAATATTTTTCTTAGAGTGAATATTGCTTTAAAAAATATAAAAATATTGCATACTAGCTTTTCGCCCGCGGCTTCGCCCGCGTGGAATGCGGTTATATCGCGCGACCAAGACCAAGGTCTAGACTATTTGTCCAAAATGGTTAAGTGGTTCAGGTGTGGAAGTTGTAAGCAGTTAAATAATCTTACATGATTTTATGTTTGACAATTAGGAACTTCCATACAAACTTTCATCCTCTATTTCAACCCCTTCTACTATTTTTTTCGCAATAAAAAGTATCCTATGTTCTTTCCCAAGTTCAGTTCTATCTTCATACCGAATTTTATCAAAATCGGTTCAGTAGCTTAGCCGTGAAAGCGTAACAGACAGACAGACAGAGTTACTTTCGCATTTATAATATTAAGTAAGGATTATTGCATTTGAAAAGAAGTAAATACTTATATAAAGATCAAATAATTAATTTGACATACCTTATGAAATGTGTACGTTCTAATTACTAATATACCTACGTAAAATTCGATCGGTTGGAAAGAGGAAGGCAGATTTCTAGTTTTATAGCCATTATTTATGGGAAGCTTATACTAACCGTAGAAAACCTAATTTATGTGTGATTTATGCATATTAAAATATGCTGTGTAATATTTATGGTAAATAATTAATTTGAAGAACCTAATCACGCTATCTATCTAGCTCTCTAACCAAAATCTAAATTGATGTTGGCTGTAAATAAACTAAAAGGCACACTCATATTTCTCTAAATAAATGCTGAAAATGTATGCGATCTTGTCGAGTGTGTCGCAGTCTTTACGTAAATTGCTGTCATATGAGAGTGTCAAACACATTAGGTATTGAGAAGAAGTAACATTTCTTAATGACCGGGGGAATTTTTAATTTTATTTTGATTTTGAATATTTTATGTCAGCGCTTAATTGCTTATTAATAATAATAATAATAAGTCCTTAGTCCATCCAAACTCCATTCCATAGCCCTGTTTTAGTTTTCCATATGTTCCATAGCTCCTACGCATTGACCGGTAACCATCTCTGAGCAATTACCTATGGGTACTCAGAGATGGATCCCGGTCAATGCGTCAGATTAAAAAATATTGTTGTCTCAAAGGGGCCTCTACGTGTTGGACCTGTGTCCCCACGCAAGCCTTCCAAAGGACCGGGTTCCTTTGAACCCGAGAACTTATAATGAGATACATAATAATAAAACACTTTATTGCATATAATAAATAAAGAATAACAAATATGTAAATAAGCAAAGGCTTAATTTAAAAAGGTTAATTGTGTGTATAAAAAGTATTAAGCAAGAAAATCAACTTTGCACTACCTGAATCTTGTACAACGATACATTGAAAATTATTATCTATAGAATTCATATTATGGTAGTGTTAATAATATCCATTTTACTAATTCAATTTATTCCTGATACATTAGTATACCAATTGTCCATTTTGCAATTCTTCTCCCTGTACCAATTTTCATATTCCTCGGTCTCCATAGTTGTCATAAAAAGGAATCCAAAGTTTTTCCTTCATCTACTAATATAATGATACTTTAAAAGAATTGGGTCAACATTTTCATTTTAAAATATCTATTTTAAATGCATATTATTAAGGAACGCGGTGCTGAAGATGACAATTTATTTCTGGCCAGTTCGCAATTTGAAGATTAACTTCGCGCTGGAAGCAAATTAGGTATTACGCGTGAAGAGCTCTCTAAACGGTATTAATGCGTTTATACAGCACAATACCCTCTGCAATTTACTGCGTAAGTGGAAAAGCCTACTTTACTTCTATATTATTCAATCTTCTATAAGAAAATATGATTCTCGATATATAAAATGAAAAGAAATATTACTAATCAGATTTCTAAAGCAAAAGATTTATATCGTAGAAATTGTTAGCAATTAACACGATCGATCCTTAGGCATTTTAATTGTGAAAGAGCGATCGCCCGCTCGTGAAACTGATTGAGTTTGCCTTTATTACCTCGTTTGTTGTCAGTAAAAGGGAAATAGAGACAAATGTAAAACGACACCGCATATTGATAGCTCAATTTCGAAATGCACTGAACCTAGGCATTTCATGGATTTTTATGTTTATTTGAAACAAAGTCGAGCCTCGAGTTACGTTTCTAGTTTCAGGATGTTGAAATCGAACCTCCGCTCTCTGTTCGCATTTTCCTTTTTACGTTTATTTATATGTCGTACAGTTGTAAAAGGGATGCAGGTACGGGAGATCCGGGCGTGCGACTCCAGCCATCCGGCACGGGTAGTATCTTCCGTCCCCATACCCCTACCGCCGTTATAACTGGCCGGGTCGTAGGGGCGCGGGGCGGGAGGCTGAGTTGCCAATTACAAGAACACTCTTCATCCGGTTACGAGGTAATCAAATAAGCCATTAGTGCGGTTATAAAGGAAGCCGATTGTAACAGTTCATGAGTAGCGTCTAATTTTGATGTAATTTATTTCTATTCGCCCCCATATATTACTTTATGAATTGAATTATATCTTACCTTAATAATAATAAAACGATAAAATATCTTCTAACATACTATACTTAAGGAAAAAACAATTGTATTTTACATATTATAAAGTATTTTAAAAATAAACCTAAACAAAGAGCTAATATAACTCAAATAAATACCAGTACTATCAACTAACAAAGCAAAAAACCTTGAAGAATATTTACCCTACAAAACGGGGAGGTATCGCCCTAAGTGTGGTAACACCGTTGCACAGGCAGGGCGCGTCCTGTAAGCTCGCTGCGTTAGTCCGCGCGAAGCGGCGCGGTGGCAAGCGCTCCGCAGTGTCACAGCCGGCCACCCTCAGGTACCCGCTTCCGCGCCATCCTGTTGCGCATCGCACAATGTTTATAATATTAAACTTCAGCCTTTGTAGTTCCCGCGCTTTCTATACGCACCATCTTCTTATATTCTTTGCAATTACTTTAGCTTTATAGAAAGACTTATTATAGAATATTTAAATATTATAATTTCCGATTATTATTCAAATTAATTAATTATTCATAGTAAATTTATAATTTTGAGAGACATCAGAAATAATAAAAGTAAGGAATTAATATAAAAAAATTTACAATACAATTTGTCTTTGTTCTCTATGAAAGGTCCATTTACCCTGAGTTTATTTGTCGAACTGAAGTAAAATATTTTAAATAAAAATTCTATTGAATTTGATACAAACAAAGCAACAGTCACTTCAAGTGAGTATAATGGAGTATAAAATACATAATATTTTTATCGTACTACATTTGTGGGACTCTACTCGGAATTTATCCCGCGTCTGCTTAAATATTTAACGAAACCTGCGACACGGTTGATATAAAGAAAAGATCCACCTTTAATAGACATACGGTATATGGAACTATAAAAAGTTATATTTTATGTTAAATTATATTGTTTTAAGGGCCGGAGGAATATTCATTGTTTATTATTAAGCAATATGTCGATTTCTATTTGAAAATATATTTTCTTTAAATATTCAAAATTAATATTTTCTAACCTTTGTCTAATTAATAGCTTTTTTTATGCTTTCCTTATAAGTAATTAAGTTTTCATATTCTATACAATATTATTACTATAAGAAATGTTTTTTTTTAATAAATTCTAGTAGTAAACAGAAAAGAATTCGCAATAAAAATATTTAGATGGCGGATTGAAACAAACTAGAGACCCCGAATTTGTGCTAACTAATTCTTGCATTTTAACTTCAGACAGAGGCAACTTGACAGTCACCCTTTGTTACTAAAATTATTTAAATTTCCCCCTATTCTTATCTCAGCAGCGTCTCGTTCTACATTAAATTAAAGAAATAAAATATTGCCCGAAGCTTTCTTGTCACAAATTGTAGACGAAACACAATTTATTGTGACAATATTTGTATATCGTTTCATTTGTAGCGGCAGGTGGGCATTGTTGTTTATTGACGTTGTGTTGCTTTGAATATGTTTGCTGTTTCTTTATTTTTCGTTCTGATTGATATATTTTTTTATTATACTCCTATCTGTATTAAAAGTTCGGAAATAATTATAACAATGGTTTGCAAGTCTCAAATTATATCATAGTGGGTAATAAATACGTTAATATTAAATTCGCTCTTCTACTTACGCTAATAGCGAGTGTCTGGAAAATCAATAAAATAGTATTGATGTAGTATTTGGTGTTTAAGAAATGCTTTGCATTCTACGCAAATTAAATTCTTAACATTTGTGATTTATTCAAATTAGTTATCTATTTGTAGGTAATTACATTTATTTATTCTAAATCTTTATAGCGCCTTCACGCTAAGTCACCATGAAATCAAAAATATCCTTCCATTATTCTGAGGCAGCATCTATATTTCTTTTCCTGTTGAAACGACCATAATTTATTGAAACATTTGTTCGTGCATTTTCCGGGAAGTCCGCTCATTTACAGGGGGCAGGTGGGCAAATTAGACAATTGGGGGCAACAAAGCTTTCCGTCTTGCCATGCTATTAACAAAATGTGATTTTATTTCATAGTCGCCATAATACGCTTATTCCTTACAAAGAATATATAAATTATACTCATTCATCAATATATAAGTTAAAATACTGCTTTATAAAATTATTATGAAAGAGGAAATAAATTTCAAAACCATTCAATGCAAATTCTCGGAAAGGAAAATATAAGCTTTTAAGCAACATAAAAGTCCGCTGCTAGCAGAGCTTTAAGTTTTATTTTGAATTTATTATTGCTTTTAAATTGTACTTTTTCACATTTTCATAGGTTGTGATTAAATAATAATAATATATGGCAAGTTTATTGTAGTACATATCTATATATAAATACGTGAAGCAAAAATCTTGGATCTCTTTTTACGAAAATTGCGCGGACGGAGGAGCACGAAACTTAGCACACTTATAATTTATATAGAGAAGAAGTGCAGAATGCTAATATACATACTATCATGGTTTGATATCCATGTTTATACAAAGTGACATATACATTACCATAGACGCGTTGTTAACGCGTCAACGGGGACCCTAGTAGGTATTTCACAATTATTTTTCAAAGAATTTCCAAAAAGTCATTATCTAAAGATAAAGTTCTTTTGTATATTTATACAGTTTTTATAAAGTATTTAATATGAAGCTCGTTATATGGAGTACAAATCGTACAAAACCTAGCTAGTTAGCTACCTAGTGGTAGGCCCTAGGCAATTGTTTGTATGTATAGTTTAACGAAAATAGGATTCAATTTCACAGTAGGCACTGTAACCCTATTAGCGTAGAGAAGTTTTGGCTTCTAATAATGTACATATAAGACTTTGGATTATATTTTGTAATTAATTATTTAAACAGAATTGTTTAGGTTTGTTGATTTTTAAATTCAATGGTTTTTTTTTATAAAAATAATATACTATGCAAACTCAGTTCTATAAATATATATAAAATATAAATAAAGAACGAAAAAAATTTATCAAAGATGTCGAGAGCTGTGATTTTATTTATAACTCCATATTATGATAACGTAGGTCTGACATTTTGACTACACCGAGGAAACAAGTACATATACGAATAAAAATAGTATTATCACGCCTAGAATTGAATACGCAACTGTTGCTTTAAACAGGTTTAGATTATTCCATATGTTTGAAAATATCACAAATAGTAGGTAATACACACCACAATAATTTAATATTCACTATTCAATTGTCTATAAACTATAGAGACATGAACATGGAATTATGACGTATCGCTTAATTTAATCCTCGTTTCGCTCTATTGTATTCAAAATATCACATTTAGTTAGTACTAAACTGAAACTAAAATAAACATTTACTTTATTATAAAATAATATTAATGGCATATTTTTGATCGCTTATATGCATATTGTCATAGGTTTATTTACAATGTCTGGTACTGCGTATTGTATTTCTAATAAACAATTACTCTAAACTAGAAGCCTTGTTTACGCGTAAAATACGCGTTGTCTTAGCAACGTGTACTCGTATATCACTTAAATCAAAGTGTATGTCAAATACATGGTAATATTTATTTTATTCATGCAAAGTATTTAGAATGCACTAAAAACAACATTGGCTTACAGTACTTCTTCTTCATATTGGCTTTAATTACGCCAGTCCCTCTTTTTCTTCTTTTTCTACTTGGCATTTATCCCGGCATTTAGCCAGGGTCTGCCTGCTAAGACTCCTCCACTTTGCACGGTCTTTAATATCACTCATGGTCAGACCATCAGCTCTTAAGTCCTGCTTCACGACATCCAGCCATCGTTTTCTTGGGCGTCCGGGGTGTCTAACTCCAGGGACGAGACCAGTCCAGGACCAGAGGCGCCAGTCCCTCTATCTGCATTATTTTAATAAAAAGAGATCCAATTTTTTATTTACATTATAAAATAATGAAGTCTTAACACCTTTTTTTTTTAATAGCCCCGCAAATGTAGAGAATATTTCGAAGTGTATACTAAAATAGTAATACTCCAATCTGTGGTCCTTTATAACGTAGATATTTCGGGTTTCTAGTTACTTTGCGAAGCGGTAATGGAACAATTAGGGAGCGAAAGCTAAACAATTCTCATTTGCTCCGCAAATCGAAACTGACTTCATTGTGTACAGATGTTTTCATACAACTATATAAAAGCTGTTCCCGTAATGTCTCCAATATAGTTTTATTTTTCATCTGAACATTTATTTTTATTACTTTTCGCTTTAAAAAAAAAATTATGATTAGATTAGAAATGTAACAATGATAACAATAATAATAGTTCTTTTTTAACTTTATGATAGTTGACTGTAGGTATAAAATTTCTTCCATCCCATCGAAGTTGCCAGAAATAACTCTTTTTTTTTAGTTTGGCCATTAATCCAAGACGAGAACCATATTTTAACTCAAACCTATAGTATATATAGTTTAAATACGTTCCTACTTTAGCTTTAGTAGCTTTTCTTCTATTGTATATTTTAAAAACTATAATCTTTTAATGTTTCACTTTCAACTACCATGAATTGTTACTTTTTAAATATAATATTTATCTTACACTTCGTTTTAACTGATCTTTTTGCATTCACAAGGTAAAAGTCAACGGACGGACAGACAGAGAGATAAATACAGGTGAGGATATTTGCTTAAATTACTTAATATTAACTAAGATTTCTTTAAAAGGAAGTCTGACAGTTCATCTATCACTAAATTCTATTTTCTTCGCTTGTCTTAGCTTTGTTGTTCTAAGAAATGCGATGTAAGTTCAAAATAAACCTAAATTTATATATACTAAATATGTCAATACTGCTAATATTACTGCAATTTTTACTATAATCATTCTAAGGGGTCGTTTTAATTAGCAAAATGAATCATTTATATGTTGAAAATGATAATATAAAAAAAATAATTTAAAAATTTAAAAAACTAATTATAGCACTGAAATTATCTTATCTAAAAGAAATAACTGATGATTTTCAAACTGCTGGACTATTTTTTTCTAATCATAGTTAAAGATGCTACAATGATTGTACCGCCGCAAACAAATGTTTTTAATTACTATTTCTAATACAAACCACATCAAAATTTGTCAATCTTCTGCAATGCCTTGCTATGCGATGTATTTTTATGCGTCGGTGGTAAATAATAAAAGTAATTTTCTCCTGCAATATCGTTTCCGTGTGCTTTAGTAGGCTTGCGATATATATACTATATTTATTTTCCCTACTTTCGACTGTAAAAACTCTTACAAAAATCCTCTTATAGCTTCTATATAGTCCCTAAGGAACTTCCAACATGTAAAATTTCAGTTTCTTACTTAGTTTTCTATCAATCACTCAGGTACTCATAGTAGAGATTTATATACTAATATTATTGTAATATAATTTGAAAAAATAATTAACTGGTCATTTGCATAGTCATATACCGTGACTATGTGATCCACAATAGATTTAATTTTGTTGCTTTCTATATATATATATATATATATATATTAATATTACGGCAAATGACTGTAGACTATAACAATAATAAAATGTATCTATTAGTATACTAGCCATAATTGAAAAAGTGAATCGTCCCATATTACTTTTCTAAAACTTTAACAAATAAAAGAAAATATTTCAAGGATATAAAGGAAAGAAACAATAAAGGAGTGACATAAATGTTATAAAATGACTGTTCCCTGTAATTACGAGTTAAGCGCTTGTTCTTAACTAGCATCGCCTCCGGGGAAATTCTTGCTTTAACCGTCTCGTAATTGGCTTTCCATGTTGGATGTGTTGCGATATGAATGTTGTTAGATATGATATATCTTTTCTTCTTATGGATAACTACAGTTTCTTCGATATTACATATAGGTGCATTTTGTAAAGTAGTTCTCTACTTTCGGTCAATATTAGGAGAATGTATTGTATGTCTGGATATCGTCAAATTAAATACATTTTTAAATAAAAGTTTGTATAAACACTTGTAAAAAATGATTTTAAATGAAAAAAAATATTTGAAAACGTTAAGCTTGCTTGATACCTGTAGTGGCGTAGAGGCACAAGCGTGCGACTGTAAACGCGACAGATTGTGGGTTCGGTTCCCACTCCAGGAAAGGAATTTAATATTTTTAATATTAAATAATATGTAGTATTTTCATTTCCTCCCTCTGATAAATTACAATAGGCAAAGTGCGGCGTTGAGTTCCGCCACTCAGCACGCAATGCCTCGGCGGAAATTGGGTAACGGAAAGTTTAAAAGAAAACGGAGGATCTTAACACTAGGTTCTCTGGTTCCTTCTACCTACCCTGCTATATGCGGGATACAGCGTAAAGCTAAAAAAAAATATATAAAGTTTGGACGTAGCGCAATTCGAAATCTCGCGTCCCTGGTGGAGTTGAAAAAAATGTTATATACGAGATAGTGTATTGAATGTCAAACATTGTTTCATCAAAACTATAAAAAAAGCTTAGTAGAAAGTGTCTGTCCTTAAAATTATTATTGAAGTACGTTAATTTTTAATTGAATAAACAAATAGTAACCCTTCTCGCTACGACAAGGATCCAATGATTTTATAATTAAAATATCAATTTCAATTTCTGCTGAGGTTGGTTTTATTGGCTTAGAGCTCCTATATTCGTATGTCTTATTTACGTCTGTTTGATTAAAGAAGGACGTGATGTTGGATTCCGCAACTAGAAATGCTGTCTCATTTTATGAAAGTGGTTTTAGTAATTAAAGAAATATATCGTAAATTCTCTCTATTCCTGAACGAATTTAGATGAAGTTTTACAAATACTAGTATGCTTATCCTATTATTATAAATTTGTCAAGATGTTTGTTTGATGTTTGTTTGTTTGTTAGTTTTTCACATGAAAATTACTGAACCGATCTAAATGACCACTACAATAATATAGCTCATATACAATAATATATCAGAATAAATACATAGTAATTTCGCCATAATATAAAGATGAGTATCTAATAAATTATTTATAACTTGTACGTACATATATATATTGTTTAGCATGTATTGTCAAATAGTACATTTTTCATTTTTCTTTATATTAAATTTAATTTAGCGTCACGCTGTATCACGCACAGCACAGAGTAGACACTCCGTTCTTTCTATCCGTCCCCCACTTTCCGCCGAATTTAGGCATTGCGTGCTGAGTGGCGGAACCCAACGCCGCGTTTTGCCTTGCTACCAGAGTGAGGAAATGAAAATACTAAATATTATTTAATATTTAAATTTCCTGGAGTGAGAATCGAACCCATAAATATATGGAATTATTATTAAATATATATTATAATTTATTTTGATAAAGTGTATGTTTAAGTATTACAACAATGCGACCTAAATATTGATAAAAGAGCACTGGTTAACATTTTTAAATGATTGTTTTCGATTCTTATATGTATCAAATATTTAATAGTAACGGTTACATATAACATTTAAACGTACTATATTTAGTTGTCGGTGGTAAATGTAACTTTAGAACCGCTTACTCGGACAATATACTCGTTAAGCCCAAGCGTGACTCGTTACAAATTGTAATACTTTGAAAATCACAAGGAAAACTATTTCAATAGTTGTTGATTAAGCAGAAATAAGCTAAATTAATAATAGTTGTAAAATAGTTGTGTATTTTTATAATGAACCTCCAACAAAAAGTAATATTAGAATTAGTTCTTTCAACTATCGTTTTTGAACCATAATGCCTGTATTTAACAGTTTTGTATAATAAAATATTTTAAGTACAGAAAAAAGTTTATAGCGCCTTTTGTAATTGGTCAAATTAAGCCAATGACCTCGAATTTTAACATTAACGTTTTCGTAGCAGTGTTGTAGAGTTTTCGTAGCACTTAAATGTCAGTAATTTTATATAATAGTCCCATTCAAAACCTCTCTTTAGTTAGTTTTTTTTTATATTAAAATATTATGGTATTATTTGCTATGAACTACGGAGCTCAAGAAGTTCAGTTCTTCTAACATAGCTCTTTCAATGACATTATTAAGAAGGCTCTCACCACCATCGACGTTCCTGCTCTTGTGGAGCCAACTGGAATTTGCCTCGGCGCTGGCAAAAGGCCAAATAGTTTGTCACTGTTGCCTTGGTGAGTAAAGACTGAATTATTAACAAGTATTTCATTTTATTTTTATTCAAATTATTAACAAGTATATTATTTTTCATATATTCCAATGCGTTAGTAAGTCTCTGGGGCCATGTAGTGGTAATGCTAAGATTTTTCTAAAGAGTATTAATTAAATTTAACCTCTTGAATCATTGCCTCAACCGGTGATAAGAGAGATAGCACATAATTTGCCCAAATTTCTTTGGGGATTACAATTTAACGGGGGAATGCAACTAACATTCTTGCTATTAATTCACGCAGACATAATAGTAACAGTTGGATTTCAATTATTGTCTTATATTTAAAAATATTGTATATATTGTAAATAGCTTTTTTAATGTTATATTAAATTCAATGTTTATAATGATGACAATTAAGGATAATTAAGGAACGCCTGTCGTGGCGCAGAGGCACAAGCGTGCGACTGTAAACGCGACAGGTTGTGGGTTCGATTCCCACTCCAGGAAATGTTAGTATTTTCATTTCCTGGGTTTGGTAACAAGGCAAAGCGCGGCGTTGAGTTCCGCCACTCAGCACGCAATGCCTCCATTCGGCTGAAAGTGGGGAACGGAATTGTTGTAAGAGAACGGAGTGTTTTAACACTAGGTTCTCAGGTTCCCTCTGCCTACCCCGATATATGCGGGATACAGAGTGAAGATAAAAAAAAATAATTAAGGAGAAACCGATAAGTTTAGTAAATAATATTATGCATACTTTTTACTTTGTGTTCATGTAACTCTGTAAGCTTGAAAAAGAAATATACCGTAGATATAACGTTACCATTGTAATTTTTGTATAAACCGTATTTGAAATTTGTCGGCGTTTCTAAAATAATTCAACAACGAGGTCCTCAAATATCGAGACGCCCACCATTATTTTTCTCGTTCAAATTTACATTAAATTTGTATTAATATTTTATGGCTGAATTATTTAACTTTATGGCAATCCTTTTACCGTATATTTCAATGAAGAACAATTTATGTCTAAGCAATCTTCTCGAAAGAATTCATTTCCGGAGATTCGTAAAGACCAAATCCGATTCTTTTGAAATTGTTTTGAGGAAAAGCGTTTTTCTGAGAGCATGAACTGAGTTTCAAACTAATTGCCATTTAAAGTACTTTGAAAGGCGCAGGGTTGGCGCGAGCCCAGAATAAATCGTACGTAGTTTTACGAATTGTCAAATTGTGAAGAAAATGTCGAAACTGAATAATTAAATGAATATAAGTAAACATCGTTGTAAATCATATGTTAAAAAGTATAACATAACGTATTAAAAGAGAACGAAGATTAAGATAGAGAGACTTTTAACAGCTTTTTTATATAATTTTTTTTTTTTTTATAGCTTTTTTTTATTTCAGTATTTAAGTTGTCTTAATACTTAAACAAAGATTTTCAAAAAGAAATATTAAGAAATTTTAGTTGGGAATAAGGCTGCGTGTTTGCGAACTACCATATTCGTGCTTATGGTTCCGTAATAAAAGTTAAACAACATGATCTTTATATAACGGAACATGAAAAATAAATACGTATCTGTTTCACTTGTAAATTAAAGTCCCACAAATTTACATTACAAACACATACGTTTACTCAGTTTGGCTACAAATGTGTGTTGAACTTACCAACATTCAACACTTGTTTCTTTAAAATAACTGTACAGTATAAAGTAGAAAAATATTTAGTACTCCATTTAAAAATGTATTACCTTAAAAATTTACGCTTTGCTTCGACGTTCCAAAAAACTCAACTCCCCTAAAATAATTTGTATTCCTATTTTACAAGGGCTATCGAAACTTTGAATTAAATCTAATATAGACATAGGTATACTGTATATTGAACTTCTCTTCAAAATTGTTACTCGTGGAATATCTACTTTAAATTTCAATCTGAAACCAATTTCAATAGTCAGCGACGGCGTCAATATTGACATAGTATCGTGCTGTTATTTTTATTCCCAGATGAAGGCAACCTATGAATATTTAAATAAAAAAAAATATTTTATATAAAAACAAATCATTACGCATATAAAACATATTGTGAAGTAGATTGAAAATACTGATAAGTGACTCTCTCCTCCCTTTTTTATTTATTTAGTGATATGCTACACTCATAGCTGCCTAAATATCATAATTGCCTTACTACGAGAAGCTTTCAAATTTTTTTCAATATAGATCGTATTATCATGTTTTTGCTTATTTATTTTTCCTTAACAAATGTCATCCATAATGGATTTTCAGTGAACTTTCTGAAGGACAATTATTTTTATCCTGGGAAGAGAGTTTAAGCTTTAATTTAATTCATTACAATCTAGCGAAAACGTTCTCATGGGACAGTCAGTGGGACTTTTAGAAAAAGTTCTTTTGCAGGCAGAAATTTGGAAGTCAATTTATATGTAAAAGTGGATAATAAAGTGCTAATAATTTGGAAAGACTTTGGTAGTAAATATAATGACAATGGATTAGCATAGGAGAAATATATATTCATATATATAAAGCTTGCGTTACTGAGTGACTGACAAACAGCCTACAGGTGAAACCACTGGCGAAAGAAGCCTGAAATTTGGCATGTATATTCCTTGGGTAATGGAGTACTAAGAGAAGAGTTCTCGAAATTTATACGAAAATGGGAATGAATGGAATTTTAGGTTTTATGGTCCACGGATATGATGTCACGGGATACAGCTAGTAAAATATGTTTACCCTATATTAAATAATTTATAATACTAAAAAAGAGTGCGTAGCATATTTTAAGTATATTATTTTAAAAACTTTCTATTACAATTATTTCATGCAAATGAATTCATAATATCGAGGAGATCTTACCATCGATACTCATACCTATTTTAATTGCATTTTTTAGTCTGCAGCTAGTATTCTAATTAATATTAAATTACTGCGAAAGAAAAGACGTTGTCTTAATAGACTGGTATTATAATAATGTTATGGAATGCTTTACCTTAAATTTTATTAAGACTGACCTTCTGCCTTTATTAATATTATTTTTATATGTTATTTACTCAGTTCAAAATGTACCTACAAACAGCATCTTGTGGCTAAGAAGATACGTCTTCCAGATAAATTTTAATATGAAAAGAAGATTTTATAATTATATAAATGTAAATAGGTAGGTGGTAGTATTCATTCAATCAAATTACGCCCAAAAACTGCGAAATTAATATTAGGCATAATTACTTTTATTGAGATATATTCTTTTCGCCAATATTTATTTATGTTGTACTCTGTGAGATGTTTTAAAATAAATATAGCTGATTCCATAAATACGTAAGACAAAAAATGATATAAAACAATTAATACTTTTGTCTGTTGAAGAGGAAACATTTTGAGTTTCACCCAATTAGCAAGCGACGCCTTTTCAGTGATGGTCAACCATTTTAAATTACTTTATCGGCATAAAATTTCGCTATTCGCTTTCATTTGCTGTGTTTAAATATTGTGTTGTTATTATTAAATTCGGTTAGTCATTATTAACGTTCTATTAATTATTTCGAAACAGGGAAATGTGGCATTATGTTTGGTATTTATATGCAAATAGACGACGCTTTGTTAAATTTTAATTACATTTTCTTTGAACACCTGCAAAAGCAAATATATTACATATAAAATTTGTAACGGGCTAATGAAATGGTTCTTTAGTGTAAAAATAATACAGTATAACAAAAAGTAAATCATTATTTATTTTGAGGTTATCAATTCCATTGTATTTTTTATGTGTTACCGCACATTTGATTGAGTGAATTAATTTTTTGACGATTCTCTTTTATATGATATAGCTAGTACTTCTGACTGCTCTTCTTCTGTCCCATTTAAATTAAGCTAACATCTGACGAGTAGTTTTTGAGCTACAACTCAACTGACAGACGAATGCCACCTCCTTGTTAGAAACGTCGGGTTTCTAAACATGTATTTCCAAATACTAAAGTATACGCGATTAATCCGGTTAAAATACTACATAGCTTCACGCTGTATCCCGCATATAGCAGGGTAGGCAGAGGGAACCTAGTGTTAAGACACTCCGTTTCCCACTTTCCGCCGAATTGAGGTATTGTGTGCTGAGTGGCGGAACTCAACGCCGCGCTTTGCCTTGTTACCGAACCCAGGAAAATGAAAAATTCCTTTTCCTGGAGTGGGGATCGAACCCACAACTTGTCGCATTTACAGTCGCACGCTTGTGCCTCTGCGACACGATAGGCGTCGGTCTGGTTAAAATAGTATCATTTAATATGTGTAAATTTCGCGAAAATTACAAAGTTACATTAGTTTTTGAGCTATTCGTAATAATACTACCTTTTAGTGCATTTTATTCAAAATCAGTGATTTTTTTGTTAAAATCTTAATTATTTTAAAACATCAAATCAGGAATAGTTTGTACGAAACTTTTTCTCGTTAAGGTGAAATAACTTGTTAAGTCTCTAACTAAGATTGTCTTTTTAAGTGCTGTTGTTCGCGTTTAATATAAAAACTATTAAATGAATTTTAAAAATATTTTCCATTAGACCACGAAGTTTACAGACATCTTTTAAATTATTTTATTTTAATTTACATTTTAATTATTTTCTTTAAGTTAAAATATCGCAATAAAACCATTATTTAAAATAAATATATGCGCAACGACTAAAAGTCAACTTATTAAAAAAAATGACGTCTGTCGTGGCCCAGAGGCACAAGCGTGCGACTGTAAACGCGGCAGGTTGTGGGTTCGTTTCCCACTCTAGGAATTGGAATTTTTCATTTTCTGGGTTTGGTAACAAGGCAAAGTGCGGCGTTGAGTTCCACCACTCAGCCCGCAATGCCTCAATTCGGCGGAAAGTGAGGAACGGAATTGTTGTAGGAGAATAGAGTCTTAATAATGTCTTAACACTAGGTTCTCAGGTTTCTGTCTACCCTGCTATATACGGGTTAGAGCGTGAAGTTAAAAAAATTTTAAAAAATCTTTTATTTTTACCTGCCGCCAACATTTATGTCAATTCTAATAATTTATAAGGCAATTTCTTTTTTAATATCCCATTACGAAAGTTATACAGTCATTTAGCCGCCACCGCTTTCTTTGTCTTCGACATAATGCGAGGAAGGTGTCGGAATATCGACACTTAGGGAATACTATTAGTTATATTACCTACGTGTTTCAAAGGCGATCAATAAGAACCTTGTGAGCTTTTTTGAGTTCTCTAGAAAGATAATAATTGAGGCCATCGTGGTGTGAGACAGCGTTAGACTGTAAACGCGACAGGTCGTGGGTTCGATTTCCACTCGAGGGAAAGATTATATTTAAATTATTTTCATTTAAAAACGTATTTTAGGAAACGTATAAAAAATTGAACGAAGCGGGACTCGAACCCGCGCCTCTTGGAAACCGTCCTCGGTTCTACGAGTATATCCGGCTGCGTCGAAATTCTTTTACGCTAGTTACAACTTATTTTTGTTATTAGCATCTATGTAGAGAGATTTTTACAAAACCCCGCTGCGTTCAAATTTTTATACGTTTTCTAAAATATGTTTTACGTTACTAAGTGTATTTTTTTTTTTTTTTTTTTTTTATGGATACTGGATGGTAAACGAGCAGAAGGACCGCCTTATGGTAAGTGGTTACCTTCGCCCATGAACATCTACAACACAAGAGATGTACTAGATGCGTTGCCAACCTAGAGGATACAGATGGAAAGGGAGGATAATGTAGTAGTCCGCTATCGGAACCACCACATTTTGGGGAAAGGATCGGTGGGAAAAGGGGAAAACCTGGCTTACATGCCATCGAACCGGAACACATCATAAGATATTTGGCGGTTCGTCTTTGACATGATAGTGGTCGCGAGCCAGACGGAGGACGAACCTCCTACCACCAATTTAAAAAATTTAACAATTTAAAAAACTTCAAAAATAAAGCGCTGCTATAAGTTCTGCTACTCGACACGCAATGTCTGTAATTCGGGTGGTAAGGGGATAACGGAGTGCACTTGGTTCTATGCGAGATAAAGCATGAAGATGAAGAAAAATATATAATTCAAAAAAAAAAAAAAAAAAAAATTAATTTTAGTAAAATTTAATAATATATCTTAATTTCTATTTGTCTTCAGTTTACTTAATGTTTATGAAACTTAAAAACCAGTGCTTCCAAAGTTTTAATGACTCTTAGCTTAGTGCGGCTCTAAAGCAAGTTTTATAGGATTTTTATTACTCGTTACTCTGCTGTGCCTTAATGGTAATGAAGCAGTTATTAATTTTATCGATTTAGTTAGTAAGTTTCTTTTGTTTTCTGGTTCCATTATTATATCACATAATGATTTGAGTTCTATAAAGATATTTATGTCTATTATTTGGCTAGTTAGAAAGAAATCAGTCTGTTTTAAACGGATATGAATGTGAAAATCCACCGAATCTCAATATGTGGGAAAGTTAAGTGTGTAGGAATGTACAAATTATATTTTTGTCCCTATTTAATAGAGATAATAAATTCATTTTAGGCATTTATTACTATTTCCGTTTCAAGAGAGCCCATGAATGCCTTTCACATAACGTGATTTAATTAAAATTTTAACAAAAAAAGGAAACTGACTTCAAATAACATGTACTAAAAAGTAAAATGCCGCCTGTCGTGGCGCAGAGGCACAAGCGTGCGACTCTTAACGCGACAGGTTGTGGGTTCGATTCCCACTCCAGGGTACAATTGCAATGTTAGTATTTTCATTTCCTGGGTTTGGTAACAAGGCAAAGCGCGGCGTTGAGTTCCGCTACTCAACACGCAATGCCTCAATTTGGCGGAAAGTGGGGAATGGAATTGTTGTAAGAGAACGGAGTGTCTTAACACTAGGTTCTCAGGTTCCCTCTGCCTACCCTGCTATATGTGGGATACAGCGTGAAGTTAAAAAAAAAAGGAAAATTATTACGAATAACTCAAAAATTACTTGTCTGATCTTAACTAAATTTAAATGGAAACATATCTGCATTAGCTATCATATAAAAAAAACAATCATCAAAATTGGTTCACTCAGTAAAAAGTAATGCAATACATAAAAAAAATACAGTCGAAATGAGATCCTTTTTTTTAAGTCATACATAGCTTCACGCTGTATCCCGCATATAGCAGGGTAGGCAGAGGGAACCTAGTGTTAAGACACTCCGTTCCCCACGTTTTTTAAGTCAGTTAAAAAAATAAAGGTACATAACCATGAAGAGATTACCTAATCAAGCATACTTCAAAATATGTATTTACAATATTGATTGCTCTATAAAATAAATAGAACTAACGAACATCGCGTATAAAATGCAATTTCATTTAATCTATGCACGTCAAGAGTTAATTAAATACTAGTACTGCATTGAAAATTCGATACATTTTATACCTTTTTGCGTCTGCCTTTTTTTTTAATAAATATTTTACAACTATTCTATATAGTTTATCATGTGCAATCGATTGAGTTACCGTACTCATGTTTGACTGTAGTACGAACTATGTATTCTTATTTGTAGGTACATATGAGTATGTACCTAAGTATAAAATTTATATCTAAATAATTAGGATTGCGACTGTAAACGCGACAGGTTGTGGGTTCGATTCCCACTCCATTAAATATTAGTATTTTCATTTCCTGGGTTTGGTAACAAGGCAAAGCGCGACGTAGAGTTCCGCCACTCAACACGCAATGCTACAATTTGGCGGAAAGTGGGGAACGGAATTGTTGTTAGAGAACGGAGTGTCTTAACACTAGGTTCTCAGGTTCCCTCTGCCTACCCTGCTATATGTGGGATACAGCGTGAAGTTAAAAAAAAAACAATTCCGTTCCCCACTTTTCGCCGAATTGAGGCATTGCGTGTTGAGTGGCGGAATTCAACGCCGCGCTTTGCCTTGTTACCAAACCCAAGAAATGAAAATACTAAATTTTACATTTCCTGGAGTGGGAATCGAACCCACAACCTGCCGCGTTTACAGTCGCACGCTTGTGCCTCTGCGCCAGGCGTTATAAAAAAATAAAATTCGCTATACAGTAATATTATTACGAATAACTTAAAAACTAGTCAGATCTTAATTTAATTCAAATGGGACCACATCATAAGCAAATAATATAAAAAAATAATCATCAAAATTGCTTCACACAGTAAAAAAGTATGCGACAACACAAGTTGATAAATACAGTCGAATTGCTAACCACCTCCTTTTCTGGAAGTCGGTTAAAAATAGATATTTTATCGTGTAGCAGCGGGTGGGCATAGGTTACTCCACCTTACACTTAGTCTTTTAATAGGTACAAAATACTGCCTTACATAGTGACTTACGACCTTAGTATCATATCGAGTAAAACCCAACGTCGCAGTATGTATAAAATGTTATATTTATGTATGTTTGAAAATAATCAAACATGGAAACGATTTTTACTGTAATATACTTCTAAGAGTTGAATCGAACCAATAATTATACCATGAGGTATAATATCTAAAGTAAAAATAAAATTCATAACTTTTTTATTAAAATGATTATAGTAGCTAAATATTTACATTATACAGACTTTCTAACTTACGAGGTCATCGCGGCGCTATGGCACAGCATCTGACTGCAAGAGCTTGTGGGTTCGATTCTCACTCGGGAGAATTTAAACTATTTTCATTTCTGCGCTCTGGTGAGATAAAGTACGGCGTTAAGTTCCGCCACTTAACACGCAATGTCTCGATTTCGGACGGAGAGGTGGGACGGAGTGTCTTGACCCAAGTTCCATTCTAACTACACTTATGTGTATGATAAAATGTGAGGCTGCAAATCTACTTATGGTAGTAATTTATGTTACAAGATAATTCGCACTTTCAGAATCAATATGAATAGGCACCTAATCAAAAAAAATCATAAATTTGAAATTTTGTCACGAAACGACTTAAGAGAACGATCTTTTTCGACTTTCATTAAAATATATTTGATATTTTTTAAATAGGTCACTATAATTCTGTACGTGTGATATATACAACAAATTATACCATATATACAACCGTTGAAATGAGGCTTGTTATATCAAGAGGAGCCAATCAATCTTTTTCGCTTTTTCCGTTCAAAGTGATAATACGAGTAGTTAAGTTTTAAGTACCTACTTTACCAACAAGCTTTCAGCTTGTTAGCTACAATCATAAGAATTTATTTGGAGTATTACTTTTTAGCTTTATGTTACGCCCGTATATGGTGTTAAGACCCTATATTCTAAGCTTTCCGCCCAATTAGGAGTGCTGTGGTGGGGTTCAACGCTGCCCTTGATTAGCCAAAACTATAATGAAAATGTTATAATTTAATTATGGAATGGATTCCATGATCTGAGACTGTCGTAGCGCAGTGAAACAATGTCTGGTTGTAAACAAATTGGCTATGAGTTCGATTCGCTCTTGAAGGAATCATTATATTTCAATCATTTAAATTTCACCACTCTGACAAACGACAAAGCGCAGTGTTGAGTTCCATTATTTAATAAGCAATGTCTCGATTTCTAGCCAAGTGTCTAGGTTCTTTCTCACTGTATGCTATCGATCGTACCTCGACCATTTGTTGACAACTTTGTACTATCAAAAATTATCTCACAGTGACACGAAGGCCAGAAGGTATAATTGATGTGTTTATTATTTAGTAATAACCGGGTCAAAGCTTTAAATGAACTGCCTCAGGTATGATGCTAAAGGAAAACAGTCAAGCGATAAATAAACAGAACAATATTGATTGATTACAGGTTATTATAAACGCATTACTGACCCATATGTACGTTACATTTCTATCTACACCTACCCTTACGGTATAAAATATAAGGCTTAATTGAAAAGTTCATTACTGGTGTTAAATAGTAAAATGCTTTTATCTTCATGCCATTCGTCATGTCGTTTGTCATGTTGTTGCGGCGCAGTGGCATAGCGTTTTTTTTGTAAACGTGATAGGTTGTGGGTTTGATTCCCTATCAGGGAATGATTATATTGAATCTGGTACCATTTAGTACCGCCACTTGACATGTAATGACTAAAATTCGGAAATGTCAAACGGAGTGCGTTGACACTAGATTCTTTCTGACCCTGATACCATATATATAATATAATATTATTGTTTAGATGAATATTAATTAGATTTGATTATAACGAATTTAACTTGATTATGACCGTTCTATGTTCTAAGTAAAAAACTTAGAACTTTTACACATGGTTAAAAAGTGAATTATATTTTAGGTCAAGCACGTTACTGCATTAGGTCGCAGTATTCTAAAAGAATTTGGTGAAAGAAACAGATATTAAAATTAAAAATAAATCTCTATGCCCTACACCAAAAATGCTTAATGTCAATTCGCCAAAGAGCTCATACTCTTCAAATTGTTGGACCGATTTTTGCCGAAGATAGCAAAGGAAATATATATGAAGGTTCCATATGAAAACTACCTCTCAAATAAAAAAAAAACCTTAATTTCAATTCCTTTAAGACTTCATCTATGAAATTTAAAATTCTAGTTGATATAAGGGATTTTAATACATAAGCCAAATTACATGTTAACATGTTAAATAGATTTTATATTATGCAGGATTCAATATGGCTTCAAATTGTTCTTGTAATATTACACTAGCTTACTGCATCATATGTTGAACTTGGCTTTACACGCTATCGCGGGTTGCATTGTTGTTTATCTTGTTTCATGACATCGTAAATTTAACTGAAGCCCGGGCTTGCATCTTACTGTATTGTGAGGCGTGCACTGGCAACACTGAATACTGGCAGATGTTAATAATTCAAAAAGTTTGAGTTCAACAAAGATCTTTGTCCCAGAGCTTTAACTGTGACAGAAGGGTGAGATAAAATGTCTGATGGACGTAACAGATGGAACTTTAGACTTTAAAGTATTAATTAAAATTGTAATTTCACTTTGGAATTACGTCCGTTTATGACGTTTTTGGGTTATTATGTCTGTTAGGATATTAAAACATTTTAATTATAAATGTTCTTGCAGTTTTTGTACTAGGAGAAACGTTTTTAATAGATTGATAATATGGAACTTATAGTATACATATATTTATAATAGATATTTGTAAATTACCTGACACTGCTTGAAATATTTATTAATAACAATATTGGTTCCGTAAGTTTATATACAAGGTATTATGATAAGTAAAATTAAACGCAAAATCATGAACAATCCTAGCATGTTATAGAAGAAGCGAAAAATGCCATAAAGTTCATATTATTTTAATATACCGTATAAAAATTAAATATAGCAAGATTTAAGAATCCGCCCCTACTAATCCGTTCAAGCGCTCCAGTCAATTCATCTTCATTATACTTTTAAACGTAACTTAATTATTTTTCATCAAAGTGAATAATTTTTTCTGGGAAGTTCTATCTAATATAAATATACCATCAAGAAAGTAAAGTAAGTAGAATGCAAAATAAATATTATGTAATTAAAAAAGATTTTAAGTTTAAACTCTTTTTTTAAGTATTATCTATTACGTTATTTGAATTTAAGCGTTTTTAATGTATAAAATTTATTTACTAAACCAAACTTGCATATTTTTTTTAAGGAAGATGTTATCGATTTGACAGTATTCTACAATACAATATGTTTAGTTAACATCTGACGAGTAGTTTTTGAGTTATTCGTAATAATTGTACTTTTAAGTGCCTTTTATTTGAAAGTTTTCTTTTTTTTTAAATATTAATTATATATATGACGCCTGTCGTGGCACAGATAAGGGGTAAAGATAATTTTTAATTAGTAAAATAAATTTAGTATAAATTAACAGAATAATTATTCTTTCTTAAGTTTTCAAAATAAATGCTTATTAACAAGCTCATTAATTAATAGAAAATTAATTTATCTCAAAATTTATTTAAAATTGGGTAAATAATAAAATAAGAAAAATAAATAAAAATTAATAATTGACCTACAATAATATAAGGTATTTCTACTGGGCGTGCTCCAATTTGTATGATTCGTTTAAATAATTTAAACAAATCATACAAATTCATCATTATAATTTTATACACCTGTGTGAATGAATTATGACTAACGTGTATCTTCCCGCAAAGAGCTCTCGCACAATTTTCAAACGCAAATTAAACGTAAGCAGAGCAGAAAGTTCTGGTGTCCATTTAATTAAGTTAATTTAAAATTTAATTACTGTACGGACGTGTGTGCTCTTTTCCAAATTGAGTGTTCTATTTGAAAATGTTTAAGCGTTTAACAATCAGTTATTATACCTTTGTTTGGGTACAGATTCTATTATCATCGTATATTTGATTTTACTTGTTTGAAATCTTATACATATGTGAGAACTTCTTTAACAAATCTTTTTTCTTGAAATATGATACATTCAGAGGAAGAGAATTGCTACAGAGAGGAAGAGAGTATGGTTATCTCATTATCAGTTTGATTATTAAAACAGTACTACGAAGTGATAATCGAAATAAGATTCAGTTACAAATGGAAATATTTTAATTGTATTAAAAGATTTTTTTGATCACATTCTGTTTAAATGAGGCATAGATTTATGTTATTCTACGTGCAATGTTAGGTAAATTTAGACTATATGCAGAAACTGGTTCAACTTATGTGTGGTTTTTCATGACCTGTCTCACAAAATAATAAGTTAATATATTATTTTTCTTTCTGTCACTCAATAAAAAAAGTCTTGATATCGGATATGCTGTTTCCGCCTAGTAAAGAGAACTTAGTATAGACATTCAGTTCTTCATATTCTGTCTGTAATCGAGACATTGTATGTTATGAGGCGGAAATCAACGCCATACTTTGTCTTACTAGAGCGGGGAAACGACAATATGAAAATAATATAAATTAAATTATTTCCAAGTGGAAATCAAGTACACAACCAATCGCGTTTACTGTCAGTCACTGTGTCACTGCGCCTCGATGACCTCAAATATTTATTTATTTTTTTTAAACTCACGCATTGCGTGTTGAGTGGCGGAACTCAACGCCCCGCTTTGCCTTGTTACCAAACCCATGAAAATGGAAATACTAAATTTTACATTTCCTGGAGTGGGAATCGAACCCACAACCTGTCCCGTTTACAGTCGCACGCTTGTGCGACTCTCTCCTCGACTCTGCGTCACGACAGGCGTTAAATAATTTAATTTATTTTATCATACTATTCTATTATAACAATACTTGACTACAATTACAGAATACAATTGTAACTCGGTGCACAAAAACACCATTTAATCTTACTTCGCAGCACAATCTTCGTCTATCTTCCTAATTAAAGAGACCGGCTTCCGGAGAATTCTGTTTTAATAAATTGAGTTATCTCGCTCGAGATACCATTATGCAACAATGCATCTGCGAAAGAAGGGAAATTGTGTTATGAAAACTAATTATTTTGTAATTTGACCTTATTAATTTTGCAAAGCGAGTTTGCCAGTTTCGAATATTTTAGCATTTTTATATATGTATACATGTTTAGCTAATAATATAATACATATATTATTAGAATTGACGGCTGTCGTGGCGCAGAGGCACAAGCGTGCGACTGTAAACGCGACAGGTTGTGGGTTCGATTCCCACTCCAGGAAATGTTAGTTTTTTTATTTCTTGGGTTTGGTAACAAGGCAAAGTGCAGTTAAGTTCCGCCACTCAGCACACAATGCCTCAATTCGGCGGAAAGTGGGGAACAGAATTGTTGTAAGAGAACGGAGTGTCTTAGCACTAGGTTCTCAGGTTCCCTCTGCCTACCCTGCTATATGAGGGATACAGCGTGAAGTTAAAAAAAAAATTCAAATAACATTTTTAGAGTGATCATTGTTTAGAATCTTTGTAATTTTAAAATTATTGTAATGATAATGCATCATGATACATAATCAAGCACATAAATATTTAGTCAACGAGAAACATAGAAAAACATAGAACAGACAAAGAACAGAGTGATGTCATTAAATATGTGATATAAAATTAAAATATTAAACAATATTTAAATTTCAAAAAATTATAAGAATAGTAAACCTTACAATTACCATAATATTTCTGTTATTCATTTTATTCTCTCGTAGCCTGCTTATCTGATGTTTCACTTTTGTCGTGTGAATTGCACACACACAATTTGTTTATTTTTTTGATATTTACATATCCTACAGCGAAGATGGTAAATGTTATTATTTTTTGTAAATAATGGAAAATACAGAATCATAAACACTAAAACTTCAAAACAAAAAATCAGATACCAATATTTAGTCAGTTGAAACTCCAGGATACTCAGAGACTCGACACTACTATCTTACTAGAGCGGTAAAATGAAAATAATTGAAATATGATCATTTCCCCCGAGTGGGAATCGAACCTACCACCGATCACGTCCGCAGTTAGAGGCCGTCCCCCTGCGCTACGATAGCCTTAGAATATTTTAATTTAAAAAAATATCTTTCACAGATAATACGATTTCATTCTAAAGTCAACGTGAACTCTTCTATTGATAAGGCGGACCATTTCATTCGATTCAATAAGTCACGTTATCCGCGCTCGAAAGAAGGTACTTACCTATAACGATTATGGCAGTTCGAATTTGTTCGAGAATTCCAATATAGAGCATAGTGCGACTTGTTATATTTACTTTTATAATATTTCTATTGTTAGTCCTTATATATTTTTATTTTTAGATTTATTGTAGAAAATATGCTCGTTCGTATATTATGGATAAGTTATATATCTATATCTATATATATGTGCTATAGTGAAGTAGAAGGTACATCATTGTTAAATTTCACTTAGATCTATAATCCGCAATTTTTGCGTGAACAATCTGATGCAAAAATTGCCGCCTCTCACAGCCTTTTTGCATTTATTATGATATTAGTGGTATATTAGGTAGTAAAGTTTTAATTTAATATTTTCTATGTAGCATTTTCCATATTTTCCAAGACACTTTGATATTTTAAAGTTATATATTTTATATTAAAAGATGGGAAATATGAAAATAATTTAAATACAAACATTCAACACATAACTGTTGCGTGAAGAAACAGAAACTAACTCATACTTGGATGCCATAGTGACGCACTCTATGGCGTCCAAGTATGAGTGTAGCTTTACGCTTTTACTCGCGTAGCATTGTAGCTAAAGAGAACTCGGTGATAAGACTCTCTACCTTCTACTTTATGTACGAAATCAAAATATAACGTATTCAGTGGCGCAACACTGCGCTATGTCTTATGAAGGCAGATAAATAAAAATAATAAATTTTCAAAAATACAATTTTTTTATCCAAATAGGTATCGAAACCAATATGGCCTTGTCTAAGTTTATTTAATTTAGTAATAAAAAATATTCATATATCTATAGAAATAACAGTTAAATAAGAACGAATACATAAAAAGTAATTAATTATACGGTAATAATACAATGGCTTAACTATGAATTTACACAAACTGCTGAAACTACGGCGTTTGTTCGTATAAAGTTAACTTTCATAATTCACCGAGCACTGTTGAGTTTTTACATGGCTCCAGCGAGATAGTAAAGGTAACAGTTGGTCCTATAATAAAAGCATAAAATATTATCATTCAGATTTAAATAAATTAAAAGCTAAAAGTTAATATTATGGAATGGTGGAATATTTTTTAACTGACTGCAAAAAAGGAGGGAGTTATCAATTCGACTGCATTTTTTGTATATGTGTTTTTTATATGTTCTATCGTATTCGTATTTCTGATGTAGTTCCGTTTAAATATAGTTAAGATTCTACAAATAGTTTTTGAGTTATTCGTAACAATGTTACTTTTTGTTCATTTTATATGAAGTCGGTGTTTTTTCTTTTTTTTTTATTTAACTTCACGCTGTAACCCGCATATAGCAGGGTAGGCAGAGGGAACCAGAGAACCTAGTGTTAAGACACTCCATTCTCTTTCAACGATTCCGTTCTCTACTTTCCGTTAAATTGAGGCATTGCGTGTTAAGTGGCGGAACTCAACGCCGCGCTTTGCCTTGTTACCAAACCCAAGAAATGAAAATACTAAATTTTACATTTCCTGGAGTGGGAATCGAATCCACAAAACCTGTCGCGTTTACAGTCGCACGCTTGTGCCTCTGCGCCACGACAGGCGTATTTTTTGTTAAATTCTTAATTATTTAAATCGATTTTTAGTAAACGTCATGGCGCAGTTAAGACTTTTCTATTACATATGAAAATAGTAAGGACAAATTATAATTGCTAAAGGATTTATAATTTTCCAAATATTCCATTCATTGGACAAAACAAAGTGCTGAGTTGGTTTCTTACTATCAACACGCAATACCTCACTTAAGGTAAAAGATTAACTACTGTTTATCTCGCAAATACCGAAAATGGATGCGAGTGAAACCGAGGCACGACACTAGTAAGAAGACTAGTACAAACTAACAAATAGATGGGCTTATAAATTATTCCGAGTTTATTCTACTCTCATAGATTAGTATCACGAAACTACATTATCACCCCACTTGTTATAGTGACTTAGTGGATCCCTAATGCCGTATGACGTAATGTGGTTGTTTGTTTACTGCTGCTGGTTTTGGGAGGACTAACGGTTAATGAGCTTTGCTGAATGGGCAATGGTTAGAACAGTTCAGTTTGTTAACGATTACGTTGAAAATATGAGTCAATATGTGTCATTTTCAATGAAACTAATATATGTATTTCGGGGAACGGAGTGTCTTGACTTGGTTTTTTCTAACTACCCTGCTATGCGGTAAAGTATGAAGTTGCCAAAAATTATTTATTTAAATATATCAATATAGTCAAATCAATGGTAATTTTTAAAATGAGTTTTTAATTTAAAGTTTAACTCAATTCTTTATATTACTTTTTGAATCTTCGATGTTTTTTAATTAAAAGAATATAATGTTATAACATTTTTTATATACTCACTACCATTAAAATTACAGCAGTAATTATAACTTTTACATATTTCGATGTGAATTCTTTATTCTGCTTAGCAGAGGTCGAGTAAACCAAGTGTTAAGACACTCCGGTGGCCGCTTTTCGTTCAACTTCGAATCATAACGTGTTGAGTGGCGGAACCCAACGCCGTGTTTAGGCTGTTAATAGTCTTATAGAATAATATTATTTAGTAAAATATATATATATATATATATATATATATATAATAATATTTTAGCAATATATAACATAGAAAAGTCCACCAAGCAAAGATTTATGATTACAATATGTAGACTATTGTGACGCGATAGTCCCGTGCCTAATAAAACGCAAAAGGTTTCCATGGCGATATTATATATGTAATGTTGTTAATTTCCACGTCGTAAATTGTGTAGGTACATGGTTTATTTCTATGGAGTGCGCATTTGTCGCTGCAAGTTAACATTTTGGTTTTATCACATGTGCTTTTGCTTTATAATGTATATATGCTGCATTTGGTTGGTTATTTATGAATTTACAAATAACTTTCGCCTGTCGCGGCGCAGAGGCACAAGCGTACGACTGTAAACACGGCAGGTTGTGGGTTCGATTCCCACTCCATTTTCTGGGTTTGGTAACAAGGCAAAGCGCGGCGTTGAATTCCGCCTCTCAACACGCAATGCCTCAATTAGGCGGAAAGTGGGGAACGGAATTGTTGTAAGAGAACGGTGTGTCTTAACACTAGGTTCTCAGGTTCCCTCTGCCTACCCTGCTATATGTGGGATACAGCGTGAAATTAAAAAAAAAAAAAAAAACAAATAACTTTTGCGTTTAATTTTACAATTTTACCTATATTCTATTCTGTGAAATTCAATTTACGTAGAATAAATTAGTAAATATTCAAACAAAGTATAATATTTAATCATCTCATGCTTTTCATCATTATCGTGACTTTAGTGATTTATTTCGTAATTTCATTTATTAAAGCTTTACGATTTTCTCCCGCCTAGTAGGGCAGTCAGAGTAAGCGTAATGTTAAGACACTCTGTTCTCCACTTTCTTCTTTAGATTTTACGTTGACTTACGAGGGCAGGATAATTCAAATAATATAAACATATGTTTATATTATTTGGCGTATAAACATAATGTTTGGTGGTAGGAGGTTCGTCCTCCATCTGGCTCGCGACCACTATCATGTCAAAGACGATCCGCCAAATATCT
>JAKGSA010000139.1:2182304-2290189 GCA_033558755.1 Philaethria dido
TTTTTTTTTTTTTTTTTTGGGTGCTAAGAAATTTTAATATCAACTGACATATATGTCACTTTTACTTAATAGTTTACTTTTATAAAGTACATTGGCGAAGTGATTTGTGCTCAAGTAGGGTGTTTGAAGCGCCAAAAGAAGAAACTCCTTAGCAATCCATGTATTCACTGTGCGGGTGTCGGGTCCATCGCGTTGCAGAGAGAGGAGTTTGGAGAGTGCCTGGGACTTACGACCCAAGGAAGGTGTAAGGGGCCCCTTTAAAATACGCATTAACGTTCACCTCCACTGTACGCGCTCCTCTCTCTACCTAACTATTATCTTATATTATCTCTATCTAACTTAAAACACCGTGGAAGCCATTTTATTTTTAATATAAATATTTTTTTTTCTTTTTATACTTCACGCTGTATCCCACATATAGCAGGGTAGGCAGAGGGAACGTGAGAACCTAGTGTTAAGACACTCCGTTCTCTTACAACAATTCCGTTCCCCACTTTTCGCCAAATTGAGGTATTGCGTATTGCATAACATTACTTTATATTATTTAGGTCAATTCTTTTTATTTATAATACAAGTAATTAATTTTTATACGAAACACGCTAAATTAATTAAAAAAGGCAACTAGATCAAAACGCTGGTAATCCTTAGATAACTTTGCGTAACTTTAAACATTAAAGAAAATAATTTAATAAGGCTTTTTATTTATTCAAATCTACTTTGATTGTTTTTTTATAATTTTTTATTTAGAAATACGTAAAAGAATTTTTTTACAAGCTTTAATAAAATATGATTAGTTTAAAAAGCGCTTTTTGTGTGTTATACACGTACAGCTGTGCGTGATTTAAGCCCTGGCCAATGGGTTACATTGGTTAAACACGACATAGTAATGACGTCAAATGGCGATTTTGTATTTGATATTATAAATATGTATGTAAATTTGTTTGTTACGCTTTCATGTTAAAACTACCGATTATCATGAAACTTTGTCCACATATTCTTAGACATATTTACAAAAACATTCATTAAAAAATATATATTTGAAGAAATATATTTTGGCAGTCATGATTGTTTTAATTTATAATGTTACTAGCTTTCCGCCCGTAGCTTCGCCCGCGTGGGATTTGGTTATATCGCGCAACGTGGTAAGGAGTAGCCTATAGTCTTTCCCAAGGTCTAGACTATTTGTCAAAATTGGTTACGTGGTTTAGGTGTGAAAATTGTCAACAGTTGAACAATTTTACATGATTTTATGTTTGACAATAAGGAACTTCCATACAAACTTTCATCCCTTATTTTGTCCCCTTCTACCATTTTTTTCGCGATAAAAAGTATTCTATGTAAGGATATAGAATACTACGGTAGGAAGATAAAACTGTACTTGGGAAAGGCCCCAAGTACAGTTTTATCTTCCTACCGAATTTCATCATACATCATACGTGAAAGCATAACAGACAGACAGACAGAGTTACTGTCGCATTTATAATATTAGTAAGGAGTCAATGTAATATGGATTTTCATTGACTACACGACCGATGCCGCGGATAAAAGCTAGTAAAAATATATAAAGACTATAATTATATACAGTTTAGTACGAAAAAACATGTTTCCTCACTTCCGCACGCCACAATCAATTAAAATTCAATTTAGAATTCACGATGCAAAAATTCAATCTAATTTCGGAGTACGCCTGAAGCAATCGGTTACTATGATTATGTTGGCTCTACACATAACGTATGTACTAAACCGGAGTCTTAAGGCTGAGTGTACATGGTTATTTATTTTATTATTAAGATTCACCATAGACAATTATTGTTTTCTTTTTTTTTCATAACTAATATTTTACCTTTTGAGGTGAATGTCACATGCAACACTGCATATTTGTTTACGTTAATTAAAGACAAAACATATATAGTTTACATATATTTTGAACAAACATACAAAGCTTCACGCTGTATCCCGCATATAGCATAGCAGGGTAGGCAGAGGGAACCTAGTGTTAAGACACTCCGTTCCCTACTTTCCGCCGAATAGAGGCATTGCGTGCTGAGTGGAGGAACTCAACGCCGCGCTTTGCCTTGTTACCAAACCCAGGAAATGAAAAATTCCATTTACTGGAGTGGTAATCGAACTCACAACCTGTCGCATTTACAGTCGCACACTTGTGCCTCTGCGCCTATATATATTTATTATATTTTGAAACAGATAGTATATTTTGAAAAATGGTATAAATATATTTTATCACTTTATAACTTCCGAGCATATGTTTTCACAAAATCACGTTCCTAATAATTAATTTCCGTAAGTGTAAAAATTTGTCCAGTTTTTACGTAAAAAACTTTGAAACAAATATAATTTGATATTTACAATTTATGGATTTGTTCCATTAATGTTCCTTTGACATGAAAACATGAAATGTTAAGTTATGAGTAGTATTACAAAGGCTATTAAAATATACCATACATTTTTTGTTAAAGTGTCTTTCAATTAAACGAGTGTAAAAAGTATAGGCCATTTGCGTTATTTTCGCAAACAATATATATTATTTATGTGCCAAATAAATATGAGTATATTTTATAGTTTATGTTCTACATTTTAGTCATAAATTTGTGGCGAGTTTGTTTATATTTTACCTGTACACAGAAAACAGTAATTAATTACTAATATTTATTCTGTGAATATTTGAATTTTGTTTGTTTGACTTATTACTTATAGTGTAGGATAACCAATATAAAGTCATGAATGTCTGGTTCGTTGTGATCATAAGAATCTCATCAAGACAAGAAATAATGTTGGAAAACCTTACAAAACATTTTCTTCGTATCCTACGTAGCAGGGAGGCAGCGGGAACCCGAGAATCTAGTGATAAAACACTCTGTTCTATTATGATCCGATCCTCACTTTCCGTTGAATGGAGGCATTTTGTGGTAAGTGGCGGAATTGTAGCGCTTTGCCTTGTTACCAGAGCGAGGAAATGAAAATACTAAATATTAATTATTATAAATATTTATTTTTTTAATTCCCCTTGAGTGGGAATTAAACCTACAATCAATCGTGTTTATAGAGTAGTTTTATGCGTCTGAGCAACGACTGGCCTCATGATACAGAAAAAATAAATAAGTAAATAATGCTATATCACCATATATTTGATTATTTCCTTTAATTACAATACTCCTGTCGTGGCGCAGAGGCACAAGTGTGCGACTGTAAAGCGACAGGTTGTGGGTTCGATTCCCACTCCAGGAAATGCTATATGCGGAATACAGCGTGAAGTTAAAAAAAATAAATTACAATAGCTAAACTAGCTAAATAGCAATATTTGTAACTAAATTAAATATATAGTACTACGGTTCCCATTACGAATCACGGAAAACAATAAATGCTATAATTAGTATCGGACTTTATAAGCCTTAATGAATGCCGTGTAAAGCAGAACAAAACCATTATCGTATATTTCATGTCGAACTGACCCGTGGACTGTGGTCACAGCGCGAGATTACACAGCGTTGGGCAAACGTTGGTATTTGATCAACGTTTTTACAAATTAACAAACCGTCCATTTGTTTGTATGTACAATGGGAAAATACATTCAATTCATTTTAACTGGCTTCAAAGTAAGAAGGTTTTTTTATGTTATTATCGCATAACTTATTAAGTGAACCACTTTTGGTGATTCATTTTTATCTGATGTGGTTCCATTAAAATTTAGTTAAGATCTAATGAGTAGGTTTTGAATTTTACTTCTTAGTGCATTTTATTTATAGTCCGTTTTCCTTTTTTGTCAAGCTTCACGCTGTATCCCGCATGTAGCAGGGTAGGCAGAGGGAGCCTGAGAACCTAGTGTTAAAATACTCCGTTCCGCACTTTCCGCCGAATTGAGGCATTACGTGTTGAGTGGCGGAAGTCAACGCCGCGCTTTGCCTTGTTACCAAACATAGGAAATAAAAATACTAAACTTTTACATTTCCTAGAGTGGGAATTGAACCCACAACCTATCGTATTTACAGACTTGTCCTTTTTGTTAAAATTTTAATTATTTTAGCTTCACGCTTACCACGCATAAAGTAGGGTAGGCAGAGAATATTCAATATTCTCAATTTTCGGGACATTGCATATTGAGTGTCAGATCTTAAGTGCGCGCATTGTATCATAATGTCAATATACAAAACAATTCCGCCAATGACTGCGTGATTATCTGACAATGCAAAGCTGAAAAACTATTACGCATAGAAAAATGAAAAATGGCATATAGGTTTATTGGGAGCATTCTAATGCTTAAAGGAAGGAAAGAAACAAAAGGAAGGAAAAGGTTTTCTTATAGGAAGGGGAAAACCCTGAATTTTATATTTATAGCTGAAACTATGGAAGATAACAATGACAATGGAGTTGTTGTGGATTCGGTCCCCAATTGGGGAACGATTATTATTTAAGTTCTCTTCGCCCTGGTAAAATAAAAGGCAAAAGAAAAAAAATGCCTAGGAGTAAACATTAGTATTCATAAAATTTTTATCCATACTATTATTAAAATAACTAAACCAACACGATTTAATTTTTTTATATCAGTGTAAAATGACGCTAATAAAAAAAACTTTTTTTTTTTCAACTTCACACTGTATCCCGTATGACACTCCATTCTCTTTCAACAATTCCATTCCCCACTTTCCGCCAAATTGAGGTATTACGTGTTGAGTGGCGGAACTCAACGCCGCGCTTTGCCTTGTTACCAAACCCAAGAAATGAAAATACTAAATTTTACATTTCCTGGAGTGGGAATCGAACCCACAACCTGTCGCGTTTACAGTCGCACGCTTGTGCCTCTGCGCCACGACAGGCGTTATAATTTTTTTTTTAATTTGGGGTCCGCCACCTTGAGGGAAGCCAGTTGCCAAGCTGTACAAATTGTGCGCAACCCGTTCAGATGATATTCGGATGAAGCTAACAGTTTCAGAAGAGGTTTAAACCTTAAGTCACATAAATTTTTTATCCATACGACGACAACAACAACACGATTTAACTTTTTTATATCAGTGAGGTAAACGAAAAATGTGGAAAATGTGGAAATGTGAAAAATTGTTTTCTAATAATACCTGTGTAGACGAGGCCTAGCAATCGCGTACACGTGTCCTATAGATTGAAGTTTATCCGAAGTTATTATGGATTTTATGTCACTTAAAATGAGGTTCTCTTTGCTAACTCGTGCTGCCTTCTAAAATTTAATATCGTGTGGTATCTGTAATAATATTGTAAACCGGAAAAAGTTTGTGTAAACGCGTTAATCTTTGTAAATATTTTTATGAAGAAGAATTGTTGAAAGAGAATGGAGTGCCTTAGCACTAGATTCTCTGGTTCCCTCTGCCTACCCTGCTATATGCGGGATACAGGGTGAAGTTAAAAAAAAAAAGTAATAGAAGACAATTAAATGTATTTTCACGAATATATTGTAATGTGAGTTAAATTGGTGGTAAATGGAAATATTAAAAAATACATTCAATATGAAAAAAAAATATAAAGGAATTAAAGCAATTATTTAAAGCTGAGATTTAACTGTGCTGGGATAACTGAAATAATTGGTTGCATATTATTGTTATTGTTATTTGGTATATTTTAGTGAATTATACTTATATTATGAATGCGAAAGTTTATGAAGATGGATGTATGAATAAATCTTTTTTTACTTTTTTACGCAAAAAATATTAAGCCGATTTAGATTTTATTAAGCCGATTTAGAAATTATAAAGTCACATACGAGTATTTTATACATCAGCAAAACGTAGACTACAATTTATAAAGATTTTGTGTATTTTGGCATATATGATGATGATGATGATGTATGATAGGAACTTTATAAAATAATTTTTTTTTAACTTCACGCTGTAACCCGCATATAGCGGGGTAGGCAGAGGGAACAAGTGAACCTAGTGTTAAGACACTCCATTCTCTTTTAACAATTCCGTTTCCCACTCTCCGCCGAATTGAGGCATTGCGCGCTGAGTGGCGGAACTCAACGCCGCGCCTTGCCTTATTAAAAATCAATTTTTCTTATCAATATTGTAAATTTTGTTACAAACTGAACTTGTCGACATGCTATAACTTTCCTTGAGTCGTAAAACATGAATATAAAAATGTTATGGTAAAGAAAAATTACCGCAATATGAGTGAACTACTTTACTTGATATAAACTACCATCGTTTCGCTAAGTAATGGAAATATACAGGAAATTGGTTTCTTGACGGATTCCAAAAAATCGAAAGACAGTCATATATTTCTTGTCTTATAAAATAACTTAGTTAATCAGAGTTTTAATTAAAAATATGACAGAAAGTAATTATCTAATTTCAGAAAAATATAAAATATTATGATCTGTAGTGTTAAAAAAAAAGAAATTTGACACACAGATCTATAAGTCGCTAGACTAAGTCTGAAAACAGCCTTGTTATGAACAAAATTCCCTATTTTACTTTAAAAATATGAATTTAAATTGAAAAGGCACTAGATGTTTCATAAAATTGATACAACATCAAATGTTTGTCTTAATTAAATAAATAAACAATTTCTGCTTCACGGCGTTTCTCATTTATATTGTAACATTTAAAATAGAAATACAAAATAATTTAGGTTCAAGTACACGTCGCGTTTTAATTAAAAGTTAAAAAGTAAACAATAGAAGCCGCGGCGGAGGAATAAAAGCTGGATAAGTACCAGTCATTGATTTTTTTATTATTTCTGTGAAACTTTACTGTTGACTCTTCGTTATGAACTTCTTTGCAAAAATTGTGGGAGTTAATTTAATATGAATTTGCATATTGCTGTTTACGAGCGAGATATTTTATAAGTAATATGAAATTGTGGCTGTTTATTATATTAGAAATATTTAATATTTATAGAAACAGATTTTCTTTAAAAAAAGTTGCAGATATAAAGACTTTAATTTTTTCAAGGTCATCTTTTATAATCTATTGTAGTTCGTCAATGGTGACGACATTTTATGGCATTCTATATCTTTTTTTTTTAAAAAAAAAGCACGGCGTTGAGATCCGCCACTCAAGATGCAATGCCTCAATTTGGCGGAAAGTGGGGAACGGAAATGTTGAAAGAGAATGCAGTGTCTTAACACTAGGTTCTCTGGTTCCCTCTGCCTACCCTGCTATATGCGGGATACAGAGTGAAGTTATACCTTTTTTAGAACATTTAATATAGAGCAGCATGCTATTATTAAACAGTTATGAAATTAATATGCATTCCATACGCGATTTTAACTCATAAACTCACCGAGACAGGCGAAAGTAATTTTAATATTGTAATACAAATAAAGTTTCATTTTGTTTCTTAGTATTAGAAAGTCGTAAAATAAGACAAAAAAGGTTCTTTTCATCAACAGCCAGTTCCGAATATTTAGTAAGATATATTAATAGTGTTCTCTTAGTGACTTCCACAGGTGAGCACAGATTACTGTTTGCTGATAAGATTAACAGAGGTGGAACTTTGAACTGTTGAACTCGAGAAAACTTTCGTCGTAAGTCATGTTAAGTAAAGTTTCCCTACCCTTTGTCATAACTGATGGATGTCCCAGCTAACGCTTACCTTCATATTTTTAACGGTATGTAATTTACTATTCTTGTGTGCTTCAAATATCTTTGTTATAATGTTTTATATACTACTTTATGTACACTCTGCGTATATAAATTATGAAAAATAAGTTTTTTTAAAACCTTAATATATTAAGAGATAAGAGAATTAAATGCTGTTGATGCTCGCTCAGGAGGCTTATTGTTTGATTAGGTAAAGAGCGTAAAAATGAATATAAGTGACCAATGAGGATATTTTAAATAGAAATGTTGTCTCTGTTACTAGCAATCGAACCCATACTACCATTTTAGGCGTGAATAAGTCGACAAGTTAGAAATGCATTTTAAATTTTATCAGAAAATTATTTTTTTACGTTATTTAAATATTTTTATACCTAAAAGAGTTTAATTTGTTTTACTTTGTCATTTATTCCACTCTGTAAATAAAACAAATATTAATGCTCATTATTTAAAAAAAAAAAACTTTATGCGAGTGTAGACATAAAGAGTTGCACTCTTTTCAAATAGTTACGCCACGATGTAATCCAAAAGAAAAATATAAACAACCTTCAAAAACGCTGTATTGAATTTTTAATTTAATATTTCGTTTGTAAACGAATTTTAATTCAAATTAAAGGAAACTACTCCATACATACATATACATGTTACACGAATCATATTTTCTGTATTTACAAACGTCATATGAAACACTTGACCCTATTTCAATGTATGAAGCGCTAATGGCTGAAGTGTTTCGAATATTCGTTACGTATTTACTAAGCTGAAATTGCACAAGCTTTCAAATGTAGGCTTAAATTATGTGGAAAAGGTAATTTTTTGCTTAATTATGATAGATTCGAGTAAGTTACTCAATACGGTGTAAAGTGGGGAACGGAGTGTCTTAACACTAGGTTCTCAGGTACCCTCTGCCTACCCTTCTATATGCGGGATACAGCGTGAAGCTAAAAAAAAAGTTATTAGAAAATTTTTATATAGTATACTAGCTGTATCCCGTGACGCCGTTTATGTGAACTAAACAGCTAAAATGTATTTCTTCCCGTTTACGTAGCAATTTCGAGTAATCCTCGCTCAGTGCTCTCCTAAACTCCCCAAGGAGCCGGCATGCAAAATTTCAGCTTTCTATGGCCAGTAGCTTTACCTGTACGTTGTGTCAATCTCTCTCGACTCAGCGACTCAGTAACGCGTGCTTTATTATATTACTTATAGATAATAATTTTACATTATACATATATTTTTGTAAAAGAATGCTGCCTGGTATTTCCTGCAGGTTTTTCTCTAAATGACATTCAATATTGGTATTTTTGATAAATTTACATATATACATACAAACATAGCTTCACGCTTTTATCCCGCACATAGCAGGGTAGACAGAGGGAACCTAGTGTTAAGACACTCCGTTCCCCACTTTCCGCCAAATTGAGGCATTGCGTGCTGAGTGGCGGAACTCAACGTCGCGTTTTGCCTTATTACCAAACCCAGGAAATGAAAAATTCCATTTCCTGGAGTGAGAATCGAACCCACAACCTGTTGCGTTTACAGTCGCACGCTTGTGCCTCTGCGCCACTACAGGTGTTAAAAAAATAAATTTAAAGTCATATATAAATACTTTAATATTTTAAAATTATATGCTTACTTATTACTTTTACTTGGAATGTTTGTTTTAGTGCCCTAAGTCTCTAAGGAGTCCTTTGAAGTCCCTATATAATTTACCGAATACTTTACATATTACACACGGAAGGGTTACATAAATATGTGATATGTTTACCTGTTACGATCGTCAGTTGTTTCATTGTCTTAGTTTACGTAAGCATAATCTTATGATATTGTCGAGAGGGTAATTTAAATGTAGGTATTTCTACAAGACTAGTGGGAGCCATAGTTACAAATAATTAATTTGTACCAAAAAAAAATCGATTTCAAATTAAATCCACTAAAAAGTGGAATTATTACGAATAACTTAAAAACTACTCGTTAGATCTTAAATAAGTTTAAATGGGAACACTTCGGAAGTACTAGTTATCATATAAAAAAGCATTATCATAATTGGTTCACCAAGTATAAAGTTATATTGTAACATACATACAGTTGAATTGAGAACCTCTTCATTTTTGAAGTCGGTTAAAAATAATTCTTTAAATATAGTTGAACATTTAATTATTTTATATACACATACATACATACATAGCTTCACGCTGTATCCCGCATATAGCAGGGTAGGCAGAGGGAACCTAGTGTTAAGACACTCAGTTCCCTACTTTCTGCCGAATTGAGGCGTGCTGAGTGACGGAACTCAACGCTGCGCTTTGCCTTATTACCAAACCCAGGAAATAAAAAAATTTCATTTTCCTGGAGTGGGAATCGAACCCACAACCTGTCGTGTTTACAGTCGCACGCTTGTGCCTCTGCGCTACGAAAGGTTGTTTTAAAATTTTAAAATATTAATTTGATATAAAAGCAATTTGCATGCATGACATAGAAAATTTACAATTTCCTAGCCACGCGAACGAATTTTCTTATACCCTAGTGAGTTGCGTGCGAGATTTTTTTTTATTTATACATTTTAGTAATAATGTAATGTTAGCAGATTTTCCGCGATATATATATATATATATACATATATATATATATATATTATTTTGTTTAGAAAGCAAAACAATGGTTACAATTACTTAATGCAAAGCGCGGCGTTGAGTTCCGCCACTCAGCACGCCAAGCCTCAATTCGGCGTAAAATAAGGAACGGAGTGTCTTAACACTAGGTTCTCCGGCCCCCTCTGTATACCCTGCTATATGCGGGATACAGCGTGAAGCTATTAATACATATTAAAAGATATTCCTAGATACGTAATACCATAAACCATTATGCTTTATGTTTTTAGATTTTTTTGAAGACTTGTACATCCCATTTATACATAGATAAAAGAATTAGAAATAATAAGTAAATAATGCCATACTACCACATATCTGGTCATTAAAAAAATATACTATATAATAATTTTTGGCACCATGTCAGAGCCCAACACTAACACCTTAACAAACTGGTACAAGACTAGAAATACAGCAAGACGATGAGAAAAATACTCCATTTTCATATTTAAATCCATAAACGAATAATTGAATTAAATATATAAATAACAATCATCAATCTGGCGGAAAGTGGGGAACGGATTTGTTGAAAGAGAACGGAGTGTCTTAACACTAGGTTATCAGTTTCCCTCTGCCTACCCTGCTATATGCGGGATACAGCGTGAAGTAAAAAAAAAGCAATCACCGTATATTTCATTTATTTTCTCGTTTCTTACATACAGAAAAGTTCTAGTTGAAGAATTTACACGTAAAATAATTTTAGCAAAAAATTTTATTGTTTATATTACTATTATACTACGATTTACTACTGAAATATTCTAAAGAGCTAATTCCCTAATATTCGGCATTTATGTAAATAAACTTGTTATTATAAAGAGAAAGAACTAAAAGAAATAAGTTATTACCTAATAGAAATTCATGATTCACAGAATTTCGTCGCAGGTTGCTAAGCTCAGTACAAATGTATGAGAGAATTCATCAGTATATGTACCTGTCGACGTGTGTAAACATTTTAGCTTAATCCGACGCGAGGCTTACTATACATAAACAAGCTATTAGTGCAGATTTTGGAAGCTTTTTTAATATTAAAAGTATTTATTATAACATGGAACAGGTTTTAATGGAAACGTATTAACAGGTAAATGTTTTTATATTGCCTTAGTTATTTGTAAATAATATCTGATGTAGAGGGGAAAATATTTTTGAAAACATATATACGTATTGATATGTTTATCTTCTGACCGATGTGATATTTTTATTTTTAATAAAAGAAATTCAAAAGCAAATTACTATGAGCTGAGTTTTTGCAACCTGATTTGACCTTGCGAATACATTTATGTGAAATTCGTTATTTTCCTTTTCGCGTGGAAATTTCCGGAAATCCTCTCTTAGTGTTCTCCCCCAAGTAACTTATATACCATTTTTAGCCAGGATTTTTGGTATATAAATTTCAATTATTTGCATTATGTTAAATCACTTTGTTAGTGATTTGCTAGTTAGTATAATTATGTCTAACATCGCAACATACGAGTAAGTTGCGATTTATATTTCATATCCAGTTACCATCAAAAAGCGTACAAAGAAAGTATAAATCCTATTGTACGGCTTTAGAATTAGCTCTCAGCTCTTCTTGAGCGCATAAGCTTCTACAATACGGATAATTGTGACTGTGTCCACTATTCTATTCTTGTAGTAATTGAAGTAATTACTGCAAATGCTTTCAAGTTTCATTTTATAATATTAATTTTCTTTTCTTTCCAGTAGATTTCAGAGTAAGGGATAAAGTAAATAAGATTAGTTACCTGTGTTAGTGTGAAATAATTCACCGTTACCTAAAAGGCGTACTCGTATATCATAATATAACGTCTCATACATACATAATTTGGACGTTTCTATAAAAGTTTATTGCGTTACACAGAATTTTGGGCGGGAATTTTATTTTCATTTCTCATATTGTATGGTGAGACGTCTTGTTGATGTTCTTTATAATATAAGAGTGTAGTAAAACATTGTTCGCCCATTTTCTTCCTGTAACATTTTTTTGGAATATATATTGTCAGTCTTACATATTGTATTCAATGGTAAACAAAAGTTTTCACGAAATACGAATACATAAATTTGGAATTAGCTTTATAAATTAAAAAGCCATCGTGGCTCAGAGAGAGCGTCTGACTGTCTCCCTATATTATTTTGTACCGTAAAATAATAAATTAATATTATTATCACAATGAACAATCTTGAAACACAGCGTCTGACTGTATACGCTATTGGTTATGGGTTCAATTTCCACTCGTGGAATGTTTTGTATGTATGAATTATATTTTTAAATTATTTTTATTCCTCCGCTCTGGTAAGACAAAGCGCGGCGTTGAGTTCCGCCACTCTACAAATAATATCTTGAATTCGTGCATAAAGTGGAGAACGAAGTATCTTGATACTAGGATACTTTGCTGCGCGGAATAAAACGTGAAGCAGTTTTTTTTTCCATAAACAAACTTTTACGGCGTATACAAAACCGACAGACATCTTTCATTTCTTCTGTTTTACATACACTATCCTGTTGCTTTACTTTTATTACTAATATTATATTCTAAGCTGTAGTAGCGGTTAAAACTTTTTTAATTTGGCTTCATTTGCTCTTTACCACGTTATTACAAACATAATAACAAGTTGCTCAGTTTCAACGTGTAAAAAGGTCGTTGTCACCCGACGTGTTCGTTAAATTTTAGTTTTAACTTTTCAACTATATTCTGTGTAAAATTAATTGGGGTTTTAAAAAAATATTTATTTATATACCTAGTCTGCTGTCATATCTTTATTGACAATATTAGTGTCTGGATCTCTAGAGGAACAATAGTTTTTTTTTTAATTTATTTTTATTCTTTTCGCTTCACGCTGTATCCCGTATATAGGAGGGTAGGCAGAGGGAACCTGAGAACCTAGTGTTGAGACACTACGTTCTCTTTCAACAATTCCGTTCCCCACAATAGTTTTTATTTTTTTTTATTATTTGAGGAACATCAATTATTAATTTCAGGTACTGGCAATAATTATGTGCTTGTTTTATAATATATCGGTACTCCCACGTATATTATCGTAATTAATTAAAAGTGCATTCTTTTGTTTTAAAGTCATGTAATGTATTTTTATGTACATTTTTGGTTGCATTAATCGTTAAATTATATTTTCTATTGAAATCCAAATAACGATTGTGCTAATTGTTTTGTTTGGAGCAAAAAAAATAATTAATTAAAATCTTCATACAAATTTCATAAAAAAAATAATTAATTAAAATCTTCATACAAATTTCATAATGAAATAATTCCCTTACTATATAAATATCATATATTTTTCTAAATTATATATTGAATTTTGATTTTGATCGGAAGATCGCAAAATTTTTCCTGTGAGGGGACGGGGTTAGAATACAATTCCCCTTCACCGGTGGGTAGCGTCCCGTAAGAGGTCCCCAGTAGTTAGATGGAAGGAGGTTCATCCTCCGTCTGGCTCGCGACCACTATCATGTCAAAGACGAACCGCAAAATATCTAATGACGTGTTTCGGTTCGATGGCATGTAAGCCAGGTTTTTCCCTTTCCCGCGCTCCTTTTTCCCAAAATGTGGTGGTTCCGATAGCGGACTACTACATTGTCCCCCCCTTTCATCTGTATCCTTTAGGTCAGCAACGCATCTACAATATCTCTGGCGTTGTAGATGTCCATGGGCGAAGGTAACCACTTACCATCAAGTGGTCCATCTGCTCGTTTGCCATCTGTTATCCATAAAAAAAAGAGACACTGGAACTTTCTAAAGTTATACTTTAATAAATTTATGATTCATAAATGAAATGAACACGAGTAGATCATTAGTATGAAACCATAATTTTTTAAAGTTATTAGAGTACTAGTAACTTGAAGATTTTGTTGGCCTACAACAATAATTAAAGCGTACTTATATGATAGTGCAAGGGATAAACATTTTATTGTAAGATAAGACACAGGTACACTTGATTGTGTATTGTGTACTCAACTTAATGAAATGTAACCTAAATATTTTTTTAGTAAACAGTTGCTCCTTATTTATCATTCGATTGGAATTCAATATTTTATAGTTTTCTGTAACGGTCATTTTATCAAATAATCTATATATAAATACGTAAAGCAAAAACTTTGGATCCCTTTTTACGAAAATTATGCAGACGGAGGAGCATGAATCTTGGTACACTTATACTTTATATAGAAGGACTGCAGAATGATAACATTTTTTTTAAATAATACATTAAAAGTATATTAAATTAATAAAATAAACGTTACACACACTACAATGGTTTGACATGCATGTTTATATAAAGTGACATATACGTCACTACGCAATGCGTTAATAACGCATTTACGGGGACACTAATAATAAATAATGTATGACAATACTTTACTAGGGCAAGCTTTGATCAATTTTTATTTTATTCAATGACTAACTTGGCATCAAATGAAACATTAAGTGATTAAAAAAATAGTGTATATTTTTTCAGATTGTCTAGTTCGATATTTTGTAATGTTAAACAAATTTGTTTTTTATACACCTGAGGAGAGGTCAGGAGTAAGGTATTTCATGAATAACTTTTTTCTGCCTACCATATGCAAATAGAACAGGGAAGAAAACAGTTACAGGCCGAATAAGATAGATATTGCAGCTTTTTAAATAGTATAAGTAAAAAGCTTATTTTATAAAGTTAAATCCTTACTAATATTATAAATGTGAAAGTAACTCTGTCTGTCTGTCTGTTACGCTTTCACGCCTAAACCACTGAACCGATTTTGATGAAATTCAGTATAAAGATAGCACTGAACTTGGGGAAGGATATAGGATACTTTTTATGGTGAAAAAAAGGGTGGAAGAGGTTGAAATAGGGGATAAAAGTTTGCATGGAAGTTCCTTATTGTCAAACATAAAATCATGTAAGATTGTTCAACTGTTTACAACTTTCACACCTAAACCACTTAACCAATATGGACAAATAGTCTAAACCTTCCGAAAGACTATAGGCTACTCCTTACCATGTCGCGCGATATAACCGAGTTCCATGCGGGCGAAGCCGCGGGCGGAAAGCTAGTACAATAAAAATATTCTTTATGTCATATAAACATTACAAATTAACCTCTGTTAACTCTAATATATCTCTATATAGTTAAAGCGATCTCTTCCAGGCAACTTGAGGGTTGCACTAAGCAGGACTAAGCTAAATACACATAAAATATAAACAAATACATAACAAAAATAATATTAATTTATACTCAAAGTCCGACATAAATTAGTAAATTCAGGAAATATCTATCGCTCCAATGTGAAGAGTACCGTTATTCTTCGCTCTTTTAAATTTATAATACTCATCCGCAATATTTTATTCGAAATGCTAAATCTAATTTGAAATTCATAGCTTCAGAATTCACGGAGTTTATGTTTGACCCAATTATGTTATTACCGTTTTTTTTTATAAATGCAAATAAGATGGTTAATTTCGCAAATACCGTAGCGTTTGGCGCTCCGTTCTCTCTGGCTACCCCGCTAGGGATAAAGCGTGAAGTTAGGTTAGGTTAATTTCGCCAATCAACACACAATATCTCTAATTCGGGCATAGAGTTGATAACGGAGTGTCTTGACACTAGATTCTCTCTTTGCTAACCATGCGGAAAAAGGCCTGAATGTACAAAAACACTTGTTAAAGCGAAAATATGAATTGAGCTCTAACAACGGGAACGTGATTTGAAAATTGTATTTCTAATGCATTATTAAAAATATTGCTTTTCAGCATTTCTCCTTCGTATTCTTTGACTATGCCAAATTTCATCTACTTCCACAGAACTTTATATTTATAGCTTTTTTTAAATTTTTGCATCAGAACTGGAAGACATTACTTCGTTGCTCATTTTCCTTTCTACACTGGTAACGAAACGGTTAATTACTAACGAAATATTTTGCATATTTCGTGTAGATTCAATTTGACAAGAGAAAATACAGAGGCGCAGAAAGTTTTTGCATTTTCACACACGTCGATTATAATTGTAAATATATTTTTTTATTGAAACAATTCTAACCGAATTCACGACGAAGGTATATTTTGAAATTTGAAAGTATATAAGCTTATAGGTAGACTACGTGTTACCATGGACTACTATAAAGTTATTGAGTTTTTTTAAATGTATTCTTGAGTACTCGAATATGTCATATATTGATCCATTTATTTGGTTAAAATAGTTTTACATAAAATCTGTAAAAATCGCCAAACTCAAACATTTGGATACGGTTTTCTCGCATTAGAAATATTTTATGTACTTATAGAGAAAAAAGAATTAAGAAGCAATGATATTCTTATGGATAATTAATATAACCAAGACGTAAATTTATACTTTTATTTTTAACTAAGAAATGCTTAAATATGGACATTCCATTTGATTTTAAGGTTATTTTAAGGCCATTCATAGATATAATTGTACCGGACATAAAGTGTAAAAGAATATGGGTTATAAAATAGCCTAAGGTAACACATAAACAAGTTCCGAAAAGAAATATAACGACTCGTAAAACATCTCTATAAAAAGCTTCTGAAAGATAATTGATTTTCCTGAAAATTTATAGCTTCCCTTATCCAATGTATCTTACCATCTTATGGGATCTACTTGAATATAAAAATTCTCCTATACTCGTATAATTTGCGGAGTAATTTGTTATTGTAATGTTACGGTTAAGTTCCTTACGGTATGCATAATGTATGTATCGAATATTGATTGTATTAAAATAGATATATTATGTAGGTATATGTATTAAGAATTTCTATGTACAGTTACACACATTTTCCCGCATAATAGGGTAGTTAGAGTACACATTGTCAAGACATGGCATTCTCCATTTTTTCCCTGAAATCGAGTCATTGCGTGGCGAAATTCAACGCCACCTTTGTTTTACCAGAACGAAGTAATGAAAGCATATTTAAATATAATCATCACCCCGAGTAGAAATCGATTTCACAATCAGTCATATATAAAGTTAGACGTTGTCAATGTATCAGGTTGACCTCAGCGCCAGGGACCGTTAGTCGTTTTTTTTTTTTTTTATGTTTTCTTTTATATTAATAGAAGTAAGTAGATAGATATAAGTAAAGTAATAATCATTACATACATTATACTTAGTTACACGCTGTACCCTGCTTATAGCGGGGTAGTCAGAGGGAATCTAGTGTTAAGACAAAAAAAAAAATCCCGCTGAGTTTCTTGCGCCGGTTCTTCTCAGGTCTGAGGCATTAAATTTAGTGAACCGGTGGTAAATTATTTGACGTTCAAAAAATGAAGCATGTAACTTCTTATTTTGAATAAAATTATTTGACTTTGACTTTGACACTCCATTCCCCACTAACACAGTAATAATCATGATAACGCTTAAAGCTATGACGAGATGGTGCAAATTGATTACATTATTATCTCCCACGTAATTTGTTGAATGCCACAACGGCGTATTTATGGCATACAACGACTTACGTGGGAGGTATGGAAGTATCACTTTTATTAATATCCTCCTAATGGATATTAAATTCAGAATTATCGTGTTAGGATTAACTTGTCTTAATTGTAACGATGATCCCACATTTTGATATAATTAAAAATAGGATTAGTTACTTTCATATATTTTTTTTAAATATAAATAGCAATTACGATTTTATTTGTAGAGTGAAAATCAAGTAAGCCATTTTTTTAGATTTTAACGTTATTTTATTGTAAGTTGTTTTAATAACATAAAAATATAAATTACAGATAAAACTTAAACGTATGTTTCCTGAAAAGTATGAATTTCCGATGTTTCACCTTATTTACCTAATACATACATACATACATACCTTCACGCTGTATTCCGCATATAGCAGGGTAGACAGAGGGAACCTAGTGTTAAGACACTCCGTTCCCCTAATAAGTTAATAAAAAAAATCGGCACAACAATTAAATGTTTTCAATATTGCCACTAATAAAATTTACTATTTTAGTTATAATCTAAGGACGTGTATTTAATAATGAACTTGCTACAAACTTTGCTACTAAATATCGGTGGGCTCTTACAAAATTTAACATTGAATAGAGCTCGATTTAATAGTGCACGTTAACTTATATAGGGTGTCCCAAAATTAACGCAAGATTTGAATTAAATAGAAAATGCCATTTTAGTCTTTTAATAGCGAATGAATAATATAATAAATAGCAAATGGCGGCAAAGTCAAATCTTGCGTTAATTTTGGGACACCTTTAGATTACTTAAAAATGAAACACTTTAAATGAATATCGTTAATATTTTAATTTGAAGCTTAACTATAAAGAAGAATTCCTCAAGGTTTTTAGAATTTTCACAAACATTAACGACCCTTAAGTTTTCATGTGTACACTGTACATAGGTACATATTTTCGCGAAAATATTACATACCTAAATAGAAATAAAAAGCTAAATAATAAATAAATATAGATAAACATTGTTGACTATACTCATATTTATGAATTTCTACATTATTAACTATGAGTATAGTTAACAATATTAAATTTTACGTGTAACATGTGTTCCAATGTTTCATAGTTGCGGATTGCTGTTATTTAGACGCAGGCGCAGGCGGGGCGGGCGTGCGGCTCGCGAGTGCATGGCGTTGCTGTACCGCGCCACGCGGCTCAAAGACCGCGCGGACACGCACGTCTTCACCTTCGTGGTCACACGTTCCGCTACCCGAGAACCCGATCGCGACGTCACCTCGAAGGACTTCTGTTGCGCGCACCAGAGATGGGCCGTCGCCTTCAGTCGTACCGAGGCCGCGTTGGGTATGTTAAATATGTTTGAATCTTTAATTATATTAATATATGATACAGAATATACAGCTTTGTTTCTTTTCAGGTGTATATCTAGTATGGCGGGGCGTTTGCGAAGGCATGCGAGTTTACGTAGACTTCACTTTTACCTTGCTTAGTCGTGATCACTTCACCGCCAATGAAGGTTTCTCTGGCAAACAAGTTAGATTCTTTGCAGGATGCGCGGCGCAGGGACGTGGTCGTTGCGTTTCTCTCACGGAGCTCAACGCCAAGTTTGCAGATGCGAGGGGCGAATTCCAACTAGAATTGAGCATGTCGCGTGTCCGAACACTTTACTTCTGCGAGTTACGTGCTCCTCGCTTAGATACTCCTCCGATAGCTTTTGCTGGATTCGATTGGTCAGTGTCAGCAACAGGCGGTGTTGGGAAAGAGCCTCTTACACTGCGCTTAGTGAGGCTGTCAGGGGAGGGCCAGCGCTGTCGAGTACGTTACGCACTATCTCTTGGTGAAGGCGACAGACGTATACACTCAGGACCTCTTGAATGTCTTTGCGATGCGGAGGGTCGTACTCCACCCTGGACGCCGCGACCGCCTTCACGTCTTCTTCATAAGGGTATTCGATTGACGGTGGAGCTGGTATCAGCAAGAGCCCTAGCAGAATTAGCAGTACCTGTCGCTGGACGTGCGGCTACTTGCTACGATCGAGATAAGCAGGCTTGGGCTCTTCGATGCGATACGCATTCAGAGACAGTGCGACTACATATGCTGTATCGAGATGTGCACCACGTCCCGCGTAATCACCTTCGTTATGTTAGTTGGTCAGCGTCGCTTGTGCGCGCATCACCTGCGCCAGGGGAACCTGAGGCTGATGACTTGCCTGGAGCTCCTTTTGAACATTACTATGCTCAAGAAAGTGCGGACGAGGGACTTATGATGGAAACCGCTCTAAGAGTCGAAGACGTTTCACGAACTGGATGTCCTTTCTTGCATGCAGGCGGAGAACTTCGTGTCCGTCTAGAATGGACTGACACATATCTTCTATTTCAAGCCACCTATCATGTATATGATGATCTCTGTCGATTACATGCTCATCAGATGAGGTATACATTGTTTAGTCTGATTATGAGTGGATATATTATAATAGTGTTATATTATTTATAATATTTTTTAACTTTTTATTTTGCAGACGTGAAATAGCTGCACTTCAGGCGGAGAACTACTCCCTCGAAAGACAGCTATTCAGTTATCAAAAGAGCCTGGCGTATGCTCAGGCTCAGGCTGGTGAACCGGCGGTGGCAGAGACGAGTGGCAGGCGCTCCCCTGCTGAGCGGTCGCTGTCTACGGACACGGAGTACGCGTGAAGTGGGCCCGGCAGCGTGACACACGTTGACCGCCTTCTACAAGCCCGCTCTCTACTCTTCTATCCTTTCGACTGATTCTGACGTTTTTGAGCGATTTATCTATTTTTCTAAACGTTTTATGGCGAGCTGCGCCCTCGTCCGCACCGCTTCTCGCCGGTCGCCTGCACTCTCGCCGCTCGAATCTTTCGATAGCTGATTATATTCGACTACTTTTCTATTTATCTGTACATAAAATATATTTAGATATAATATATTATGTATATTTCTTAACTTGAAACTCGAATTCATATACTACAACAGTCGATTTATGAATAAAATTAATTAAAAGTAATATGTAATGCCCTTCATTTAATTACCTTTTACATAATTATACTTCTTCAATTGTACTATTCAATTTACGAAATGTAAAAATATACTTCACAAACAGTCTAATATAACAAAATATATAAAATATACAGAAACTATTCATAATTATTTTTATTCCCTTTCTTAGTCAATAAAAATTAGCATTTTTTTTATTTAATGAGTAATATTATGTTCTAATATTTAAGAAGTCCACTGTGTATTGTAATGGTTACTTTGGTTAATAATAATATTATTAAAAAATAAACTACAATTATACTAATTGTAAAAGGATTTGCGGCCTTAAGCATATAATATTTTAAAGTAAAAAATAATGAAAATAATTAAAATATACCCAAAATATATATGAGTATATAAAAAATTATAGTTATAAAATTCAGATACTTTTTACATACACCTTATTCTTGTATTTTACTAAAGAAACTTAGCGACAAATCAGAGATAGCACTAAAGTTCTTATATTTTTCTTCCATTCAAAACATTGCAAACCTAATGCCGCATTTATCTAACCATATTACGTTAACAATATATATTTTTTTCAAGTGAGATTAGAATATAATAATAACATACAATAACAGAATTGAAGCAAGTTGAAATGAAAAAATCTTTGAAAAGAAAAAAAGTAAATAAAAAATAAGCAATGTAAAAAAGTGGACTAATAAACAGTTAAACTTTTCATTATAAATAATACATTATTGAAATGGAAATTTTTGTTAGTATGATCTATATTTTTCTTTATGGCAATAATACATAATAGCTGTCAACGTCAAAAATATTATGATATTTCAATGTCAAAGTCAATTCCACGCTTTAACTCTTCGATTCGTTTGTTTAATAAACTTTACTTTTGATTAAAATAAAAATGGCTCAAGGTAAAATGAAAGTAAAGAGCAAATTACCGTCTGGCTCCAAAGCTAAAAAAAACAAGCCAAAAGGTAAGGCAGTGACCAAAAGAAGCAATGCTCCAGTACGTAGTAAAACACAAGCAATTGAACGCAATAAGATGAAAGCAACAGTTACAAAGATGGTGAATAAGGCTGCTGAGCAGCAACTGAGGTCTCTAGCGACTGATACTCCACAGCTGTCGGCGGCGCAACAACGTGTAGCTAGCGCACCAACAGCACCAGCACCTGCAAAGTGAACATAACCTTAAAACTCTTTGTTGTATAGTATTAATAAAGTCCTTAAGAACTTATAATCTGTACATAGGTACGAGAGAAGTTGTTATTCTGTCTTTTTAATGCCGGTAATTAATAATAAATTATTTACATAATATCTGATACAGTTTTTGATTGCATATAACATCAATGTTTTATAACAGTTAAATTATTATTTTCAAAACTTTAAAAACACAACTGAACACAAATAACCTAATTTGGTATTCTCTATTTGTTTTTATCTATTAAATGATAACATTTGTGTGATATTGCATACTGTTGTGAAATTTAATATATTAACAAAAAGTGATCACTTTTGATAAGATATAGTAAGCATTATTGTAAATAAAATTTTAATAAGTTTTAAAGGACATTTTGTTTTACTTTAATGAAAATTAATTAATAAATAATAATTATTTAGAAGAACATTTAACCCTTTATTTACTATTTGAGTAAAAAAAATTAACCATCATCAACAAAAACTTATTAAACTAACAATATTGTAACATAAGACAATATCAACAAAATAGAAATTGTTTTTAAAAGTAATTTATAAATGATGAAATGAATAAGATTGTCTGTCAAATTATGAATTTGATTTTACTCAAATAAAATATTAATAATTTATTTATATTAATGAAGTTATTTGTCCTCAACTGGCACATTCAATATGCCATAATAAAAGAACTGAACTGAATAAATTAATTTAATACATTGGCAAATTTCAGTAAGGAAAACTTTAAACTATATACTGTCACATTTATATATATCACAAGTACACTTTTCATTGACAATGAAAAAGAAGACACTTTTTGAAACTATTTTAACCTGATTATTTTATATGGTTTGATATTTGAGAATACATTTAAGAAAACCTGAAGTTTCAAACACTGCTTTAGACCGTAGTTACAGGTAGTACTAACTGATGGCATTTATCTGTTAGCTTTTCAGCTATACTCTTTATTACGCATAGCAGGGTAGGCAGAGAGAACCACCTCTTTCATTTAAGTTTTGAAAATTATAGCTTTGAACATGCCAGTTGAACATGAATCACTTCGACAATATCACATTCTATGGAATACGCAAAGGAAGATTGATCGGTAAAAAAAGTTGATGTGTCAAATAGTGGAACTCAACCTCATCTGTCAGTTGATACAATTATCATATCAATAAATATTCATTTCTAGTTGCTTCATGTGCTTCCATGGATTCCTGCAGAATATATCTATATGTTATACTCTGATGTGGCGGGTGTAGGATTTCCAAGTATACAGGATGGGCTCCCAAGTGGTAGAAATTATACAATTGGTTTCTTTTCCCTTCTTAACTGTCTTGATTACTTATATATATTAGACTTTGATTTATTATATATTAGATTTATTATATTTTTATTGTTACAACACATATAAATAGATAACCCATACAGTACACAAGTATTGTAAACGAGACTGACTAAACGCAATTGTTCATTGTTCTAGTAAACAATTTTATTTGAAGGATTGTTTTTAAAACTAATTGATGCCAATTCTAGTCTTAATTGGTTCTAGATTCATTTTAAGAAGGACATCGTGGTGCAGTGGGACAGTGTTTGACTGTAAACATGATTGGTTGTGGATTTAATTCCCACCTCGATGAATGATTTATGATTATATTTAAATTATTTCCATGTCTCTGCTATGGAATAATAAAGCGCGGCGTTGAGTTCCGACAATCAACACGCAATTCCTTGGATTCGGGTGGAAAATTGAGCACGAAATGATCTTGATTTCAGTGTCGGTAGTAATGTTGTGAATACCATTATAAAAAAACCGCTCTAACGTGACGCCCTGATGTTGTGTCAATAAATGTACTTTTTTAGGTAAAGAAGATTTTTTTTGTAACCCCAAAATAATTGGGAGGCATGAGATAAAGAATAAAATGGTACTTTTTTACATCACAGATATAAAAATAAATCTTTGATTTGAACATTGCTCGTATTTTTTCTCTTAAAATCACCGTAATGGAAGGAACATGGAAATTAATTTGGACATGTAAGAGAAATGGCTTTCCCTGTACGTATTATGGGATTTCTTTCTACGAAAACTTCCTTCCTTCCTTAGACTTTTATTACATTTAATTTTTTTTGTTTCAAAAAACTAGTTTCTTAAACATGTCCACCAAATTGAACACCAAAATATCAAATTTCTTTCTTTTTTGTTGAGCCTTTATTAATTAATTTTAACATTAGATCATTCAGAAATATGAGTCGTATAAGATTGTAACGGTCTCTGTAAATGACCCAGCACTACTATTTGACTGTTGTCTGCAGTGTAAGTTCACTCTATGCGGACGCTATGCATGTAGCCTTTTCTCTATCTACTGAATTGATTACTAAAAAGTATTAACATTAACGTGGTTTTAAATTGTATAACAAAAACCCTTCTTTTGTGCAAAAGTCACGTGGCTTAGCTCATAAAAATAGTACAGATCTGTGTTTTATTCTATTTACGTCTAAGCGTGAAGATTGAAATATTATTTTGCAATCAAATTGGATAAAAAATCCAATCACTTTTGCCACGTTATTTTAAGTTTAAATTATTTTTCTTTTTTTACTAAACATTTGACGGTAATTTATCTTAGCCGGAGTGAACTTAGTATCAAGACATCCTGTTCGCCACTTTCCGCCCGAATTCGGGACATTGCATCTTAAGTGGCGGAATTTAACGTCGCACTTTGTATTATTTATTATTATTCTCTTTGACTACCCCGCCAGGGACCAAGCGTGAAGTTAGGTTAGGTTACTTTGTATTACTAGAGAGGCGAAATGCATATATAATTTAAATATTATCATTCCCCCGAGTGGGAATCGAACCCAAAACCAATCGCGTTTACAGTCAGACACTTTCCCACTGCGCCGTGATGGTATCTTGCATATAAATAGATTGATAACATTCTTTATTTCACACAGCGCAATGAAATCGGACAATCAAAAGTAACAGAAACATACATAATTGCAGCGTGCCAAAAGCTCCTTCGTCAACATTATTAGAATTTATTTATAGTATATTATTTAGATAATCTAATCAAATTCCGCAAATAATTTCACTGTTGACTCACTTACATATTAGAATTAATTAAACATTGGTAACGAAGCTTGGAGAAGAAGAGCAAGAGGTTCACCGTTCAAATACAAAAGTTCACATTTTATACATAGAAAGTAGGATAAAAGAGCTTCTTATATCTATACCTAAGTAAGTATATTGTAGAAACTTAGGCAGGTATTATGTTATTTTATCTTAAAATCTGGTTCTAATAAATAACCATTAGGATTTCCTGCATTAGGGGCAAGTGTCCATGAGTTATGCAATGCACAATGACTCGCCACATCTATCTTTGGATCGTATAAATTACGCGCTAGAATTGAAACCACGGCGCAACTTAAACCTGGAAAATACTTGTATATAAAATGAATATTTAGAATAACTTTTGTTGAAATGTTACTCCCATTTTGTGATACAGGAAATAGCTTGCAAATTAAATAGCAGTTAGCAGCTTGAACTATTTGTGGAAACTTTGAGGTTTTTATTCCAATGTTAACATGTTTTATGTATATCGTGTTTTTATAAGCGCGCTCTATTATACATTATACACTAGCTGTGTCCTGTGACTTCGTTTGCTTTATTCTATAAACAATTTCAAGAATTTCTCTCTGTATTGATCATCTTCACTCACCAAGGAGCCTTCATGCCTAATTTGAGCTTTCTATAATTATTATGACTCCTTACGCCGTATGTTATCTGTCAGTCACTCAGTAACGCAAGTATATTACAATAACTGTAGAGAAGTTTATTTAACACAAGAAATTGTTACACAGAAAACAAAAATCTGGTTTTTATTCAGACATCTTTTTTATCTAACGAAGTTGACAGTTACATACTTCACGTTCTACAGAAAGCCAGACCATAACCGGACAAGGGAATCACCTAGGTTATAAACATAAAGAACACGATGTCAGTGATTGGGATTTTGCAATCATTACGTTCACTCAAGCGTGGCAGAAATAAAATATTTAGAGGCAGTTAACACTTTAATGATAAATTAATTCATTTCTTGTGTTTATAGCTTCATAGCGTGCTAATAAAGTACTTATAACTTCGCCAATGTCAAATTTATTGGAGAAAATACTTAAAGACCGATTGGTTGAGATAGTAACTATCTATATTTAATTATTGTGAACAAATACATTAAAGAAACCGACTAACTGACTACTAAACTAAGCTTTTCAAGTTAAATTGTGAAAAGCTTGCGCATTTACTATATATTTATAAATATTTATGTGCAAAAAGTACACTGTCGGTTACTTTTCGAGTAAACCTATACGGCAATCTTTATTTTTGGGCCAAGATTAAATTTTTTCCGAAGTCAACTTCACTGTAATTCGATGAATTTTGCGGGTTTTTATTTGAACTTATATTGCGTGTTGCGTATGTGGGTAACATACTCAAGGTAATGTCGCACAGTGACTGAACGTTGTTTAGGGATGTTAAATTTCGGCAGTCGATAAGTTATTTAAAAATGTAAACAAGTGTATCACTAATCATTTTAATATAATATATTTGACAAATATGTTTAGTAGACGTATTAACGTGATCGAAAAATGTCTGCTTATCCATTTGTAGAAACAAAGCAACAAATACTTTTTTTGACAACTACGATCAATTAAAATTCGCAATCATTTATAAAAAAATTAACATTATGATGTCACTTTGCTAATAACGTGATAGTGAAGTATTTGAGTTCTTTCAAATACAAAACTCGCTTGAGGATCTCTATTTCCTTTTTTTACTGTAATTTAAAAAATCTGTACGATTTAATACTGCGCACTTTTTCAATTCAAATAATTAATTTGAACTTCATTTAGGTTTTTAGGTCTTTTTTTAAATAAACATGTAGCTGTATTAAAAAGTAAATATTCAATTATTTATTAATCATGACTACGAAAATAAGCCGGAGGATATATTTTCATTCACAGGCTTGACTTTTATAATGAATGAATGATGGAAAATGAATAATGAGATTGAATGACGAGGGCTTTCTGATTTTCCTACGTTATTTATTATAGAATGGCTTTTGATTAACACTTGATTAATATTTTTTGCAAAAAAAATATCGAAACAACATTTACATATAAACAAACACTTTACTTCTATCCTTGGATAAGTATGTAATAAAAATGTATGTAATATTTTAAGCATATTTATAATATGTGACGCTGGGGTTCACGGAAGATATGGGTGGTTTCCATGGCTCCGGTTACCCAGAGGGCGGTCAGCTTAGGAAAGCTGTTCACCGAGTCTCCTGGCCTGAGTAGGCGCGCGCAGGTCGCTCTCACCCGGTACTTTGAACAAGCCGTCGAAGGTGTCCCACCACCCTTGACTCCGCAACGTATCTTGCAGGCTCCCGTCGTCGGGGTCCATGGAAATCTAGGGTAGTTTCCGTAGCAATGGCTAGTGGAATTCGAAGAGGAACATTTTAGGGGGCAGCTTGCCAGCTTAGGAATCATACATGACACGTCCGGGTCTCCGGTAATTATCGGACAGGAATCCCGTATAGGAATTTTCTTACGCTGAAAGGAACGAAGTTATGTAAATATGGTCATTGTGGCTAAACTACAAATCTGATTTTATAAAATATTAATATAGACAAATATCTAAAGAAAATCAATAAATTTAACCCGTTTACGAAGTTATGTGACAAAACTTAAAAATAATAGTACGACTATCTATGAATTCTATTTGGTATATGCTGAAGAAGTAGGATAGCTCTCAAGTTCCAACTCAAGTTTTGAAACGAAACAAGTTTTACTTTATGATATATTTAGTTAGGATTGATATTTGTAAGCTTAAATGTTTTTAAGTACTTATTATAAAATTAGTCCAGTGACGTTTTATATAAAACCAATATTTATTTCATTACTATTTTATTTGTACTTACTCTCTTATATGAGAGACTTGTGAACCTAAAAAAAATTATTATCCTACTGAAATATTCTACAATTCTTTTATAAAATTTTAAATTTAGTCATAAAACTCTGCCAACTTCTCTGGTCTGGTATGAAAGATTGCAAACTAAGGTTCTGCCAATCAAAATGTTGTTATCCTGCGATCTCTTTATCGATATCACGAAATTATTTAAATAGCTGCACTGGCTAAATGCGGTGTAGTGAGCAGCAGGGGTGCGGGGTGAGGCTGATGCGCCGATTTCTCCGAATAAGATTAATAAATGCAGGCGGGGCGGGTGACTGCGGCTAATGACACGACGCTGCAGATATTTTTTATCGCGAATTTAAAACAAACTGGTTGCGGTAGCTGCCCCGTCCCGCTGCACCGTGCCTTGCGCCTGCGTCCGTCCGCGACGCACCGATTGTCACACCTACTTAGTGTTTTTGTTACGTAAATAGGTTAGCTTGTCACGATAGACAGGGGTTTTCTTGCTTGTCTATTACATTACATTATTAGTAAGTGATTCTACTATGGGGAAGCGTTTGTTTTATAAAATAAAATAATCATACATCTAATTGGATATTGATTACCTCGTGGTGCATAGGCACAAGCGTGCGACTGTAAACGCGACAGGTTGTGGGTTGCATTCCCACTCGAGGAAATGGAATTTTTCATTTCCTAGGTTTGGTAACAAGGTAAAGCGCGGCGTTGAGTTCTGCCCCTCAGCACGCAATGCCTCAATCTGGCCGAAAGTCGGAAAGTCGAGAGTCTTAACACTAGCTTCTCAGATCTCCTCTGCCTACCTTGCTATATTCTGGATACAGCGTGAAGTTAAGATTACCTTTATCTTTATAGTCGTTTTTAATAAAACATGAATAGTTGTAATATAACGCAAGTTGATTTTAAATTAACTTGGCCAATCGCAAGATACAGTAAATATAAGTTAATCAAAATAAGCAGTTATATCTCGAATGTTAGCTAAGACTTGTTAGTGAGAAATCAAAGTTCTGTCAGAGAAAATGCAAAAAGATTTCAAATGCGTATTCGAGCTGAACTAGTTAGGGTTAACGGTGCTGTCTTGTATCAAGAGACACGTTTTAGGATTATGAAAACGTGCATTTGATACGACGTTCCAATGAAATTGTCTAGTTTTAAATTAAATATATATTTTTGATTACTTTCTTTTTTCTATTAAATGAAACGAAAGTGGGTCGAAAATCTAAATAGTAGCGTCCAATAGTTATTATAATTATCGTGCTACTGTTACTCAGCAACTATAAAATATATTTATGCCTTATTGTGAAGAAAATGATTTATCCTTAGATTTTATTTGTACATTGAAACATGAAGCTTTTATTCCCTATACTTTCAATACGTTTTGCAACAAATCAATACGCTGCTAACAAGCGATTGTGTTGAATAATAATTTCTATATTTTAAATACTATAAGACGTGCTAAGAAATAGAAATGCTGTCGCAAAGCGCGGGTGACGGGGGCGGGTCAAGCGTCAAGTGCGCTACATCTACGATTTGTATGTGCATTGTGTAGAAACACGGAAGAAAACGTCGTAAAGTAGGTATTGCAACTATGTGGTTTGACTATTGTTTCAACGTAAAATAATATTTATAGTGTAATAATAATTTGAGTAAACACATATTAAAGAAACATAATAATATGTAGGAATTGAATTTATATAATATGTTATGGCTCTGGGCTCAAATTTCACTTGAGTATTTTTTCGTATATTAAAATTGTAGATGTTTCTACATTTAACATGGTCGGGTCATGATTATTTTTTGTGAAAATAACCATACAATTCTAAAACAAATTACCAGCAAAAATCTCTATGCATTGATGTCGGCAAAGATTTTGGTTTGTTTTGGTCGTTCAGTCATATTTCTGAAGAAATTGACTATTTCCAGATACATTATGATTAAGTTAAGTTTTTTTGTAAATTACAGTGTTGCAATACAAAACGCAAACAGTGGTATTCAAAGGCAGTCAGTGAAATTCTATTAAAAAAAGACCAACGCAGCAGAGTATGAGAAATATGTATATAGGCGTAAACATCACATTAAAGATAAACTCAAATTAGTTATCCAAAATATTATATACTATATTTTCATTTAATTTAAGTAATCTTTTTTCCCAATTAAATCGGAGCGCGTTGATGTCTTTTGTACACATCGCTACCAGAGCACAGTTGCACTCTTGCGTCGGTGATATTTTCTTACCATATTTTGAATTATTTTCTTATTTTTCAAAAATATTTGATTCATATCTTTTTGTTGTTGATTTATTTATAACATTTATTAACTTTTGAATAATTCATACGTAATTTATATCTTTAAGAATATTAAAAATATGGTATTATTATAGATAGAAAATATATATTATATAAAAATTACAATTAAAATTGAATATTCATGCATGAGCTTTCAGTATATTTCACTGGTCAATCCAAAATTTCAGTTAATTTACACTCAATTTCCGTCCGTCTGCGGCCGAGTTCCATGACAGCGGCGATATCGACGGGAGACAATAAATCCGGTTCTGCAGCCGCTGCAATTAAACTAGTGTCGCGACGGGTTCGCGACCGTGCGAAAGTGAAGCTGATAGGGGACCGCGGGGGAGGGACGCGCGCGGGGAGAGAGGGGAGTGCGAGGGAGAGACACTGCGAGAGAGAGAGAAATCAAGTTTGTGTATTTCGACGTTGAAGTATAGATCGCCAGTCCGCGCGCAGCCGCCGGCGCAGACGCACGCTGGCCGAGCTATGTCGTAGGCCCCATGGTGTACCCCGAGGCGTCCCGCTGGGGAGCGCCCGACTCGCTAGCGCCCCTCTACGATGACGTCTACCGAGGTCAGCATTGCAAGTACCGCGAATTGCATCCTTTGTTCTAAGCCTTTATATATGTCTATCACTAATGTCTCATATTTTCTTATGTATTAAAAGCTCACTGTTTGGGGAACTACTAAATACTAATATTTTCCAATTTATTTGGTTTTGTTTACTTATCTTCTAATCATTCTGGCCTTACCTCAAATAATAATTAATTTATGTGGCATTGTATCAATATTTCTGGATATTTAGAATCCAAAACACATATAATAATATGAAGTGCTTCAATATTTACGCAGCTTTTAACTTTAGCTTTACTAAAAATAAATTATTGAGTTTCTTTCTACTTCTATATGAAATATTCTTCTTAACAAAGTAACATTCAATTTAGTTTCGGCTATTCTTAACCAATACTTAAACGATATGTAATAACGGTTTAGTAATTTGCACAAGTTGACCGATTACGCAGGTTAAGTGGCGTTAACTGAGGTCAGTTACTCGGTGGGTGACCGTTAATGTTGATCGCTATTGATCACTTCGCGTCATCAGTTCCGGTTATAGAAAGCTCGAATGTGAACTAGATTAGTAAAGCGATTATCAAAGTTTCGACAGTACGCTTTAAACAAGTCAATTCCTCGTTGAAAATGTATGTGGATAGATACAAGTTTTTAATACGATGTTTAAATTTTGTAAATTTTTTAATAGAATCAAATATTGGGTCAGTGTTTTAGTTTTTATTTTTATTTTTACTTTACATTTATTCTGAATGAATACCTAATTAAATGGATTCCGAATTATTTTTTATTTTTTGACGAAAGCTTTGAAAATTAACCTGAGTACATAGGCAAGCTTGTGCTATAAATTCTATTATGACTCTACTATTCACGTTCATCCAAGAAAGAATGAATAAGTCGATTTATTACCGTTTTTACCGTTTATCGAATACAACACACAAAATATATCTAAAATTTTCGACTCTTATGAGAGACAATTGCATGATTGCAATCTTTGCTCACAGCTTAATGTCATGTGGCGAAGTTAATACTTCAAAAATCGCTCTATCATATATGTTAGGTCATTTTAAGCATACAGTTACATATAAAATTTTATTGTTGTATATAATTTGTAACATATTGTCAATAAGAATGAGTGAAAATATATAATTATGAACATAATTTCGTATTTAATATGGTAGAGTTCGAGATGTGAACCATCAGCTCTCATTAATAAAGTATATTAATAAATAATTACACATAATATACAGTATTTTGACATATTAACCGCAAACGTTTGACAATTCATGTTTTAATAAAGTTCGAACTGTGCAAGAGGTATTAATGAAATATTGGCGGTCGATGAAAATTTAATAATCTAGCTTAGTTGCGTCATGTAAAGTAAGCTATGTTATCGTGTGAATATTATAAATTTTGACATAAAATTTTAAAGTTAAATTAGGTTTCTGTTCTATGTATGGAATTTTTGAAATTTCATAGAATTTTCTATGTTTTATAGTTGTATATGAATATTAATAAAATCGAGTTTGTTTACAATAACATGAAAATAAAACTAAGCTATAATAATGAATATAATTAAAAAGCAACTACTAGTTAAGAAATACAATAAAAAATAATGATGTAGTGTACCGTTTCTAAACTCGTCAATCACTTGACAGTCTCTAGTAATTGTATTAATATTGTTAAATTGAAGCATTATATAAAACAAGCCTTTAAAGAACATAAAACTCAACTAAACCAATTCTTCAAATTTAGGAAGCAAATACAAATATATCACATAAAAGTTAGTTATGTGATATATTTGAGTGTGCTATCTAATATGTGCTAACTAATTACTTTCAATTGGTACACGTTACCTATCAACAATTTTTTCGTTTTTATTCATAGCGTAATTGCCTTTAGAGGACGCCATATTGAATTAAGAGTGACGTCACATATGTAAGAACACTTGAAGTATGAATACCTGTCTAACGTCACCTAAATTATAAAAATCGGTCTAGGGGTTTGGGAGATATGAGGTAATAAAGAACATTACAAACATACATGATACGCGCGAATAACATAACCCTCCTTTGACTGTCGGGTAAATAACAATTCACTAATTGTAGTAAAGTCTTACAACAAAGACTTATGCAGGCTTTTAGTTTGCGTGTGCTCTGCAAATCCTTAGTTGAATGCTGTAAACTTGTAAATAACATTTTAGAGCTTTAAAGCTTATTCAGATAATTTCCTCAGAAACTAACTAACTAGCAACATTGTGGTGCAGCTTAACGTTCGTAACCTATTTGCTATACTCAATTATGATGAGACTAATAAAATATTTAATGCAAATTTTCATATTTAAGTGTAAGCGGCGAACGTTTTCCCTAACTATATTGCTATTTGCGAAAAATCATGAAGCTATATTTTTTAGACGCCTGTCGTGGTGCAGAGGCACAAGCGTGCGACTGTAAGCGTGTCAGGTTGTGGGTTCGATTCCCACTCCAGGAAATGTAAAGTTAAGTGTTTTCATTTTTGGGTTTGGTAACAAGGCAAAGCGCGGCGTTGAGTTCCGCCACACAACACGCAATGCCTCAATTTGGCGGAAAGTGGGGAACGGAAATGTTGAAAGAGAATGGAGTGTCTTAATACTAGGTTCTCTGGTGTCCTCTGTCTACCCAGCTATATGCGGGATACAGCGTGAAGTTAAAAAAAAAAATTTTTAGAAAAAAAGTAACATATGTTTTGAAACACAGCTTGGGTTATTGGGTGGCAAATCCGTGTTCTTAGTTTCCAAATGGAAATATAAATAACTAAAATCTTCACGTGCTTTAAGTTTTGATTTAGTAACATTCTAACTGCATCACGCTTGCGCTACATATTCGTAGAAGTAACTGAAAATCTGTGAGAGCTCGGATGAAATATTTATAAATTTGAATTGAATCAATATTGGAGTATAGTGGGTTCGAATCCCTGGGGAGAATACTTATATATTTACTATAATATTTAATAAGAGACTGTCACTCAAGAGGGAGTGGTTTGTCCATGGTTTTTTTCTGCCTTCTGGAATGAATTTAGTAATCTAAATTGTTCAATTATATAATATTTATATTTGACTTGTTTTGTTGGGGAATATAGGGAAGACAATTAACGTGAGACAATTTACGTGAATGTAAATATTCAATATTTACATAATTTTTAAAGAAATTTGCAGGCAACAACTCATAGAAAGTGCTAAACATTAATAGTACTCAATGTAGTAGACGTGATACCAAGCTTCGACAGAATAATGTTTATATAACGACTCAATATTTAAATGAATATGTTGATATAAATTTCAGTTCAAATATCGTGTTAAATACATTCTTACTTGTAATTTCCGTAATTTCAATTCTACAGTACCTAAGTATCGTATTTCTTGAGGGTAGATTTAAGTTTCAAAATGCTTAAGAGTATGAATTTAATTCATTTGTTGCAAAATTTTGTTAGGTTTTTGTTGATATTTTTTGGGTGTTCATTAAATTAATGGAAAGTGGTGACCGTATCACTGCTATTTCTCATGCTGTTCGTGCAAAAGTCATAAACCATACAAATTACAACTTTTTACCCCTATATAAATAAGAAAAAAAATAATCATTTCTTGGGTTTGGTAACAAGGTAAAGCGCGGCGTTGAGTTCCGCCACTCAACACGCAATGCCTCAATTCGGCGGAAAGTGGGGAACGGAATTGTTGAAAGAGAATCCAGTATCTTAACACTAGGTTCTCTTTCTACCCCGCTACATGCGGGATACAGCGTGAAGTTAAAAAAAAAAGAAGGAGAAAAAAAATTAAAATTAAAAATAATTTAGTAATTTGTCAACAATTTCTACAGTACTTAGGGCACACTGACAATCCATTTCCGCGCCAATAAAATGTATGTTTTACAGAAAATTATGAGAAAGCCTTTCCCGAGCTTAATGTCCAATAAAGTTTAAGTGGTTTACCCATTTTAACATTAATTGAGCTTTGAAGTTTGTATTATGATTTTATTACCCTTTCAATTCACGTGAAATGATGTGCGAGTTCACATTTGCATATTGTAGGTGAACCTCAATTAGTTGTAACACGCTTTCTACATTTATGGAAGTAATTACGTACAAAATATTTTTAGATATATTAAATTAAGCTTCCAACTAAAACTGGATTTTTCTAGCCACTTATTGATAAAAAATGGCAATAAATATATATAACTATATGTATTTAAAATATAGAGATTGCCACGGTCTGCTATAGTTAGACTCTACTAGGTAATCAGGTAAAAACAACTATTTCTGGAACAGTTTGAATAACGATAGAAAGCAAAAATTAATATCCTAATTGTACTAACATTATAGTTTTGATAATCTCTCTGGATAACTTTCTCTACGAAAAAAGTGGAAAGTATGAAAAAGAATTAAAACATCTCTTTCGAATAAAATATAATAAAAACAAAGTAGACAATATTAAATTATGAATTCCATACATCGCTAAATGTCCATTATAACATCAATTACAAACAAGTATTAAGTGGAATCACGAACAGTATATTAATAGATGAGTATCCGCGATCTGCGGACAGCGACGTTGGGATAGATTTATGTGACAAAATAAATAGATAATCCGTTATTCCACAGTCAGCTTTCTTCACGTGGAGAAGGATCTTCATTTAGGTCTGCTGTTTTAAAGCTCCGTAATTCTCGACACTGAACATATACGAGGATATATATATTTTTATGTTTGTAAACTTCAGACTGCCACAGTTATTTTTATTATATATATGTCATTATTATAGAGAAAGTAGCTTTATCATTCGAGTTTATTTATTATACTAATATCAGATTTCGAAATAATAATAAAACTTTGGAATCAATGTCATGTTTCTGTATCTTCTATCTAAAGAATTCAAATAAAGTGACGTGATATTTCTTTGATTCAGATATGAACTAGTTATCATCACTTTTGCCAAATTCAACAATGATGTAGAATTAACCTATACATAAAATTGGCGAATATATATATATATATATATATATATATATATATATATATATATATAATTGGCGAAGAGACTTGTGTTCAAGTAACATGCTAAAAGCCAAATAACTGAACTTAATGAATCTTGGAAGAACAGTTTTTTGTTAAGATATTATATTCTATTAATTTATTTAGCAATTTAAATAAAACAAAAAAACATTTTCTTCATTACAATGTTTTTATAAATAAATTAAATAAGAGTTGCTATTTAACTTAAGGCAAGTCCATAAAGTAATGCGATTTCAAGCCTATACATTTGCGGCTAAGTACCCATTCCTGTAACCATCCTTCATCAGCAACCCGTTAATTCCTACAGGCATATAATTAAATTACGCTCAAGTCGTCGCTAATGCCTTGTATTTGTAAACAGTCAGCTCAATACGTTGTTTCTGGAGGCTATTTTTAGACGAATCGTCTGACTCATACTACACCTGTATTATACTATGTATGGCTGAACGTTTTTGCAGTTAACATTGACTGGATTTACTTATAGGAAATGTGTAAGCACGAATACAATACTACGATTTTTAAAATATTTGTACATTAATTAACTAAAAATAGGGAAGTTTATTCTAAATTTTATTTCTTTTTAAATCAATTTGCTTCTATATATAGATTTCCATTATACAAATCGATTTAAACGAACAATATTAGATTATTTTTACAAAAAAACTACATTACATTATTATATTACTCTACAAGTGCTTCTTATACGCTCATTACCTTGTTATGTCGTGAACAAAAACAGCTGTCCCCTTTTTGTCTAGTTTTTTTCCCTCGCAAAAAGAACAAATGTTAAATAATTTAATTCTGATCGCTGTCATTAAATGATCACTAGTTTCGTGTACAAAAAATATGCTATCGGTTGTTCACTCCGCGCCAGAGCTCATTTTAATAATAGCAATTCAAAGTTTTCTACGAATAGAGCCAGGAAATGGTTTATCTATTTGCTTTAACATAATTAATTAAATTGTCGTTATTCTTAATGAATGTATATTTTGAATTTTTGCTTGATTTTATAATAAACTTGTTTTATATAAAATCGATATATGGAGCGGTGATAATTTGCATTTACTAAGCAATCATAACAGTTGCGAGTTCGATTTTGGTCGATTAAAATATTTGATGAATCGATTTTTTATAACTTTTAATACATAAATAAGATAAATAATAATAAAATGAGATAAATCGACAAATTTATTAAAAATTACTAGAAGTTAAGATACCTACATTTATTTCTTTACTTCATTTTAGAAATTGAGAGTGATATCGCAGTATCATAGCAAACATCGATACAAAAAAAATGTATAAATTCGCAAAATCGATATCGACTTGCATAAACATGCTCTCGCCAAGCAACGGCACACGGCGTGGGCGAGCTTTCAAATAACATACGAGTATCAGCTAAAGGTTTTATTTATATGCGTGGCTATCAGAGCAAAGAGGCTTCAATATAGGGTCTGTTTTTTATTTAGAGTACTATAAGATTTTTTTTTTATTATTTTACAATAAGGTTTAAATTTTAAAAATCAAATTTCTGAAAAAAGTAAGTGATGAATTGTTATGATTATCTCTTTTTAGAACTTTAAATGATTGAGTAGCATCTGGTAGATCATATTATTTTTATTTTAATACTAATTTAAACTATATTAACGCCTGTCGTGACGCAGAGGCACAAGCGTGCGACTGTCAACGCGACAGGTTGTGGGTTCGATTCCCACTCCAGGAAATGTTTAATTTAGTATTTTCATTTCTTGGGTTTGGTAACAAGGCAAAGTGCGGCGTTAAGTTTCGCCACTCAACACGCAATGCCTCAATTCGGCGGAAAGTGGGGAACGGAATTGTTGGACGGAGTGTCTTAACACTAGGTTCTCTGGTTCCCTCTGTTACTATATGTGGGTTACAGCGTGAAGTTAAAAAAAATATATATATATTAGATGATGTACATAATGGTGTAAATGATACAACATTAATTTAAATTACGTCTCCAAAAAGTGTATTTCTTATTTAATAAATTATTTATATCTGTTTATGTATTATAGTAATAATTAAATAATATAAACCGGCATCTTAAAAATGTTGTTGCTTAGTCACTTGTTCTTACCTATATCTTCCAATGGCCATCTTTTAATTAACTCAATGAAAAAAGTGGGGAACAGAGTGTCTTAACACTAGGTTCTCAGGTTCCCTCTGCCTACCCTGCTGTATGCGGGATACAGCGTGAAGTTATGTATGTATGTAAAAAAGGCCCTTTAATATGTACGAGAATTCCCAAAATATTTTTTTCAATATTAATTCCTATTTTATTAAATAAAATTTAAATTTATTAAATAAAATAAAAATTTAAATTTATCTCCAAATAGAAATACATACAATGATCCATGAAATTTTCACCAAATCTCAGATAGCATTAAATTTCTCGTGATCGAATTTATTCTTGTGTAAACTCGCGCCTCCTGCATCGAGCGCGGCGTAGGCGAAGGGTTTCAGTTAGGTTGTACTTGCCAGCCCATCTGTTGGAGTACCGAGTATGGATAAACTTTTATCGCACTGCGATGAAAAGGATACGAATATATCTTTTAGAAACGATGTTAGGTTTCTAATGCCTAGTTAAGAAGTAATATAATTTCTATGTTAATTTAATGTCATTGTGGCGGTTTAGGAATTTTAATGTACGAAGGTATTCTACTATATCTTTTTGATACTAATGTTGTTTTGTTTGTTGGTATTTCTCACTGTCACGCAATATCTTTTGAAGGGATTTAAATGAAATTTTATAGTAATATAGTTTATACATCAAAGAAACATATCTACTAGGATAAAATTTATAGATTTTGTGTGTATGAGTCATAATATAACAAGTATTTAATGCGTCTATTGTGGGGAATGGAATTCTTGAAAGGGTATGGAGTGTCTTAACACTAGGTTCTCAGGTTCCCTCTGCCTACCCTGCTATATGTGGGATACATCGTGAAATTTAATGCTCCTATATATTAGTATACACAGGCATACTAATATTTCTTACTACCGTCTACTTTCTATAATATATTTAATAAGCTTTTTATCATTAAAGAAATATAATGACATTAACTACTAAACTTATGCAAAGTGTTTCCACTTAACGCCAATATTTTAATCTTTGCATCAGGATTAGGGAAATTGAGGTCACAATCGAATTATCGTGTTGAGTCTGTGATGTTGTCGATAAAATTAATCGCTGAGTCCCTTCTCTCTAGCGCGTAAATCTACGTAAGATGTTAGATTTCACCTATCTTTGACATTATTATATATATACTTTGCATGGAACTAGCAGTTTATTTATAATATTGTATTTTAGTATAACGAGGAAGAAAATAAAATAATTACTATACATATGAATTGTATTCAGCAATAAAAAAGTTTTTATATATAATACTTATAAAAAATAATATACTTGAGTAATTTAAGCTGAAATTAAGGCTTGGAGAGACGTAATTCTCCTCTTTCCTTATAGCTCATATAAAATTGTTTCACTAAACTGACTAAAAGATTATTTTGTAGTCTCTCGCTTGGGATTCAAACCCATTATAATTTTTCAACATTTAGCAGTATATCCAGATATAAATATGATAATAGCAGACTTAAATGAATTTATTTTTATTGTAACCGCATTTTGAAACATTATGTATACATACAAATTAATATTGTTCGACAATAACCTTGTTACTTGTACTCAATAGTGATGTCACCAATATTATTTAAAGCTTTAGTGCTTTAGTACTAAAGCCAATAAGAACTTTACCAAATATAATTATAAAACTCGTACTAATATAGGTATGTATATTTTTTTTGCACCTCACTGATACACTGAGAAGTTATCAAAATATTTTGGCCTTGAATAAATATACAATTTTAATAGACAACTGCTTATATTAAAAGATTATGAGTTCGTTGCTTTGTTGCAAGTAAATTTAAAACCAGTTTCTTATCGGATTCCGCTAAATTTTTAAATACATGCGAGCTTGTTAGGTAATTATTGCAAAGAGGTTATTGTATGGATGAACTTTTTGGAGGACTTAGTCTGGCTGGTACATGAATTTAGTTTTTAATTTAGAAATAAGCTGTAACATTAACTGTTGATACCATCTTGTTCGCTCCTCTCTCGTAAGTCTATTAATTCTCTTATTAATATTCATAGGTATTAGGTAAAACGAAGCTCTATTTGCAAATCAATTCTAAGACTAGCTAACAAAATTCGAATGGGTAAAAACGTTGAGTTCAATGAAATATTAAATTGGGTGCTGCCACTTGATTTCACGAATGTTTTTAGACTTTTTCCTTCCTCGTTCCGTAGAAAATCCAACTTGGGTACTTTAAAATGTATGTAAAATACTGTATGTATTCAAATTAAATTTAAACTTTGTAAATATAGCTTACACGTAATCCTTACTAATATTATAAATGCGAAAGTAACTCTGTCTGTCTGTTACGCTTTCACGCCTAAACCACTGAACCGATTGTGATGAAATTCGGTATGAACATATAACTGAACTTGGGAAAGGACATAGGATACTTTTTATTGCGAAAAAAATGGTAGAAGGGGTTGAAATAGGGAAGAAAGTCTGTATCGAAGTTCCTTATTGTCAAACATAAAATCATGTAAGATTGTTCAACTTTTTACAACTTTCACACCTAAACAATTTTGACCTTGAGAAAGACGAAAGACTACTTACCATGTCGAATTCCACGCGGGCGAAGCCGCGGGCGGAAAGCTAGTATTATATAAAAATAACATACATTAATTATTAATTCAATTCTTTATTAACCATTAAAGTCTTAACATAGGGTGTGCGGTAAACGAGCATTTGTCTCTACAGGTGTCTTTATCACCTGTCTTGAGCTACATATAATAAAAAAAAAATAAAACAATTATCATAAATACACATAATTACTTGAATAATTTAAACTGTATCAATATTGGGAACATTTGGATCTAGTTTGTTCATATTCATGGTACGTAACAAGAATATTATGATAGTAAAGCTAACTTATCAAATGAAAAGGGCTACCCGTCTATTACAGAACAAACAGCAACGGCTTTAGGAAGAGGGAGATGCAGCCTCACGGTTATATCGAGAAGTCATCGGTGATTCGATACGCATCGTCGGACGTGCGCTAAATATAAATTTTCTTACCATACATTGTACCACGTCCTACAAAGAGTTTGGTGGTTTTTGACATAACCGCGTATAAATAAGATATAAATACAAATTAAATAATTAATATTTCCTCGCTTTGATAACAAGGCAAAATGCGGCGTTGAGTTCCGCGACGCACGCAATGCCTCAATTTGACGAAAAGTAGGTAACGGCAAAGTTAAAAAAGAACGGAGTATTTTAACTCTAGGATTTTTGGTTTCTTCTGCCTACTGCTATGTGAGGGATACAGCGTGAAGCTAAATAAATAAATAATATAATAATTATTATATATAATTATTATTATACATTTACTCACAAAAACATATTCAAAATATCACAAATATACAATACATATAAAAGAGTAGAAAATATTTAAAATTGCGATAGGAAATAGCTAGAATGTCGTCAGAAACTGGAATGTAGCGCTGGGATTTCTTGTGCGGAAATATCCGATATAATAATATTACTGATAACTTTTATATTGAAAATGCACGATATGTATTTACATATTTATTAGCTTAGAATGTGGAAAATTGCACTGAAAAATAAGTTTATTTCAGCACTTATCTGTTACACGTGTCAGAGAGACATTAGTAAAGCATGTAGAGACTCTCTTTACTCTTTTTTTTAACTTCACGCTTTCTCCTTCAAAGCAGAATAGTGAGAAAAAACAGTAACAAAACACTACTTCTTTGCAGTCAGCTAAATTAAACGCCACGCTCTATTTTTGGAAATGAAAATTTTAGTATAGTTATTACTCCAAGTGGGAATCGAATCCACGCCTAATCGTGATTATAAAGTCAGATTTTATACCACCGCGCCTCGATGCCTTATGATGCCTTATAAGTCACTCCGTTTGTCAATTTTCCAATCATCTTATAGAAACCCACTGCATTTTGGATTCTTTTTACGACGAAGGCAGAGAAACTTATTGTCAGGAAACTACGTTCTCCACTTTCCTGAAGAAAAATGGTAGAACTCAACGCCGTTCTTTGTTTTAATTTAAAATTAGTAAAAGGCTAAATATTTTTAATATTTAGCATAAACCTATAACCAACCATTTCAACTTAATTTAACACATCCCAAAAAGTCCCGCAAAGGTGTTACAAAATGTACCTACTAATTAAAAATTATAATGACTATTTCCTCCTTTGTCTTATAATAAGGTGGACCCTTTTACTTTACATTTTCATAATTGAAAATATTGGAAAACGACAGGTGCCAAGATACAAAAAAATATTAATTAAAGTAAAGGAATAATAAAAAGTAATTAAAAGCTTGTTTTATTTAATTTTAACAAACAAAGAAAGTCATGTTCAAATAAAGTAAACTAAAACGTGAAAATATTACGAATAACTCGAAAACCACTTTTGAGATTTTGACTAAATTTAAATGAGACGACATCACATGAAAATAAACCATCACAATTGGTTCACGCAGTGAAAAATTATGTGGTAACATACAAAAAAAATACAGTCGAAGTTAAGAACATCCTGCTTTCTTGTAATTGGTTATAATACTCGTATATATAATATAATATATAATAAAAAAGATTTAACAGCGACAGTTAAGAAAAAAATTTAATACCTTTTCACGTATTTCTTCACAATTAATGTTATTACGTTAATTACAACAGGAAGTTCCTATATTCTTTTTTTGTTGAACTCTATTAATATTTATATTAATGAAATCTTTAAGTAATTAAGAAGAAAAAAATTAAAAAAATATAAAGAATAGTTGTTGAGATTTGCATTAAATATCATTTTTAAAATCAGAGCCTTAAGGCTGTAAAATTCGTGCTTAGCTTTGTTTTGTTTTTATCTGTACTAAACGTAAATAGGTGAACTTGCCAATACATTTAAAAAAATATTGATAGGCATTATTTAGCCTCGCAGGAGGCGCCCTTGTGACACTGCAGTTCTAAGTTGATGGTCCTCCTCCCAAGGAGGCCAAGCCAGGGTCAGAGCTCTTCAAGCTCGGCCCCCCACAAAACCCGGTGACGCTGTCGAGGCCAATAGGGCCAACAGCATACTACACAGTCGAAAAAAAAGGCATTATTTATAAGAAACATATATGACTAAATACAATATTTTTTATGTGATAGCTAGGACTTCTGTCTCATTCAAATTTAGTTAAGTTCGGACTAATAGTTTTATTGAAAAATTTGTACTTTTTAGTGCATTTTATTTGAAAGCAGTTTTCTTTTTTGTTAAAATTTTAATGATTTCTCATAATAATATAAATACATTGATTTCTCGCAGCACTTGACCCTTACCACAATAACAATGTCAATGAGAGGCACTAATACACGAGTATCAATATGTAGAATCTCTGATCCGGATCATTTTAATTACTACTACTGGAATGTGGTTCAAATAAACCTTATACATACCTACTACAATTAATAACTTGGTACAACAGATAAGATTTCACTTGCCTTGTAATAAAACTTTCTAATTCGCAGAACTTGAGGAGATACTCGTTGCCGTGTGAAATGTACTAAGTAGAGATGTAGTTTTTCCATTACTGTAGTAAATATAGCATTTATACATACGATTGTAGATTTAAATTCGATAAAGGTGAATTTTGTTATTTAAATTATATATATGTGTGGTTTTCTGTTTAGTGTATGAAGTATTAGATTCCGTTATCCAATAGAAAATGTTCGTAAATGATAAGAGAAAGATCGGAAAACCTTCTCTAGTGATAACGCTCTTTCTTTGGGATAGGTACCATTGAACATGAGGGATACATGAAGAAAAAATTAAAATAGATAATTAATACATACATACACTATATAGAATGGATAATACTGTATATTATATAGAACAACTTTTAACCGCAGATTTGTTTGTGTGGATATCTAAATCGGACTATAGAAATTAAAGCCCCATTTTTCCCGTTCCCGTAAGAATTTCAAGAAATCATGATTTTAGTTGACGCTTTACGCGGAAGGCTATATTCGTTTGTAGAGGGCGACAGGCTTGAAAAACGTAACTTAGTGTTCCCTTACAACTTCTGTTGCGCAATTCTTGGTAAATAATTATTCTTTGAAATTATCTTTAATACTGCATCATAGTACTTGTAAAAATTGTTGATTTTTATAAACATAATAACAACAAAAGTAAGTTATAATAATATAGCGAATAAGAATTTCGACGTAGCGTGATAAGGCGGTATAGTATCTAGGCTAGCGCGTATCTAAAATATTTTTCTTATATGAATTAATTTATTTTTCCGAAAATCATTTTAATATTGTATATACATGTTATTTATAGAAAAACTAAAAATTCTGACATTTATTTTTTTTATTTATTTTTTTTTAATTTCTCGCTGTATCCCGCATATAGCAGGGCACGCAGAGGAAACCAGATAACCTCGTGTTAAGACGTTCCGATTCCGTTCATCACTTTCCGCCGAATTGAGGCATCGCGTGTTGAGTGACGGAACTCAACGCCGCACTTTGCCTTGTTACCAAACCCAAGAAATGAAAATACTAAATTTTACATTTCCTGGAGTGGGGATCGAACCCACAATCTGGCGCATTTACAGTCACACGCTTGTGCCTCTGCGCCACGACAGGCGTTTATTCATATGAACTTATGTTATTTTTTGCGTACCTAATACCTATATACTTGAAAATTCTTGATATATACCTATCATATAAATAGCGTAAAAAAATATGCAGTACTTAGTTAAATCACATCACAACCTACACGGTAATAAGAATTGTAAAGAAAAAACGTATGCATAATTAAGGAGAAACATAGATACGTTAATTGATATGCAATCACATACAGCTTTGCATGTCAGGTTTCTTATCTTTTTGCTGACAAGTTCGCTATAATTTTTAAAGGATTAAATTTAAAGTGAAAATTAAATTGTAAAAAAATATAATATAAAATTAGTCTGTCTGGTGACGCAGAGGCACAAGCGTGCGAATGTATACCCGACAGGTTGTGGGTTCGTGGAAATGTACATAAAAGCTTAGTATCTTAATTTTTTGGGTTTGGTAACAAAGCAAAGCGCGGCGTTGAGTTCCGCCACTCAGCACGCAATACCTCATTTCGGCGGAAAGTGAGGAACGGAGTATCTTAACACTAGCTCTCGGGTTCCCTCTGCCTACCCTGCTGTATGCGGGGTACAGCGCGTAACAGCGTTACATGCGTTTTCATTACCCACTTTCCGCCGAATTGAGATAGTTATCATTGAGTCGTCCTGGAATATAAGCAACTAAGCTAATAAAAGCATAGCTCTATTTTAACCGATAATACGCGTACATTTAGATAGTTGAAAATGTATTTTTAGAAAATCTGGCGTTTCGACATTGTCACAGGTGACTGAGGTGACATTCGTCTGTCACTTGATGAGGTCGGGTTTCTAATGTATATCGAATACGTACATGCTTATACAAAGTAATAAATTTTAGGTATAATTAATAATGAGATCATCGTTGCGCAGTGGGACTATGTCGGATAGTAAACGCGATAGGTTGTGGGTCCAATTCTTACTAGGGGTTATTATTATACTTAAATTATTTTTAATTTCTATTTTTGATGTGGCATGGTAAAGTGTGGTGTTGAGTGTCACTACTCATATAATGTCTCGAAGTCGATCGGAACCCGGAGAACGGTGAATTTTGACGCTAGGTTCTTTCTCTCTAACCTGCTATACGGTAAAAAAAATTGTTTATGCAATAATATTTATTTTTTACCTGTACACATATATAAAATATTTTTTTAGATTTAACCATAGACTAATATTTACAACAAATATTTACGAAAGCTTTGTAATATATCAACATTACACACGTAACGTATCATAAGTCTAAATAAGCCTCACAAAGCCTGAAGAGGAATCTTCTAATGGATATTAAATTACGAATTCATAAAATAACCTCAGATGGTAAAGACAAACAAGGTGTAATTAATATTGTGAATGTTTGATATTTATACATTATTTATACTTAATTGAAAATCACTTCATATAAAATGAAAACCTTTTACTACGGTATGTTCGAAAAGATAGAAAGATAGATTTTAAAAAGTAGTTGCCTGGATATAATTTACTTTAAACCTTTTAAAAATGTTAAGATAGGGTAATGGAATCACAAATTTTTGTTCATCTATGTATTCTTGTAGATAAAAATAAACACATCCTAACGTCAATCATTAAATCAGCAACTATGTGTACAGTTTAATTTATACATTATCAAATAAATAAAAAAAAATCATTTTCAAAAAGTACTAACTGGAAGAAGTTACAGATAAAATTATTGTCACGCTATCCTTATTTTCCGGGAAAGTGCGCCTTAAACGTAAACCGGACACATGGGCAAATTTTTAAGCAAGAATAGATCAAAATAGTTATTTATAAAACATTTTTCTGCATTAATAGATATGTAGATAACGAAATGATAGATAGATAATACAAGCGTCTAATAAAAAATATAAAAAAATAAGAATATATATTTTTTTAACTTCACGCTGTAACCCGCATATCATAGCAGGGTAGGCAGAGGGAACCAGAGAACCTAGTGTTAAGACACTCCATATAAGAATATTTGTAATACGAGATATTTGTAATTAAAGTATCGCAGCTCACTTCGCGGCACACCTCTACATAAATTATGCAAAATTACAGATCGAAATTTCGTGTCACATACCGCGTTAACATGGGAAAGGCTTGGTTGATTGCATCGAAATTGCTATCGTAATTAGTGGTTTGCAGTACGAGTATGCTTAATAGATAAGTTCATAATTTAAATTTAGATTTATGCACGCTTATATAAGTGAGGTATGTATATATATTTATGATATTTTTAATAAGCCCTGAAAATGATATCTATGAATTTTATTCATATTTTGTATTTTTCTTCAGTAAAATGCTTGATTAATTTATTAATTTAGTAAATTTTATATCTGTATACATTATTTTTATAGTAAAATGGTCTCCTACTAAGTATAATCATTGCTTATACAATTTCATTAGTAAAGAATTTGTTTGAATCACGACAAATTATTAAGAAGATCTATAATTACAATATTAATCTTACATAATTTTCTCATTGAAAAATTGGAAAAAATATTAATAAAATTTTCTTTAAATACAGATATCTCATCCGCAGCGGACGGTGTACCGACAGTGAACGTAGTAGAGGCTTTGCAACGTTTCTGGCAGTCGAAAGCATCGAGAAATGGCAGTGCTGGGAACGGCGGTAGCAGCGCACTTGTCATATACGAGTCAGTACCGGCGGCGCGTCCTCCCTACGTGTGCTATGTGACGCTGCCAGGCGGAGCTTGCTTTGGCAGCTTTCAGGTACTATTGTCTATTGTGATTTAACTTTATTATGTTGTCGTTAAATAATTTTAATTCATTATTTCTAGTAAATAAATTATATTTAAAATAAGAAGCCAAATAGCAGGTTTTGCTCGGTTGTACGATAATAAATAATGTTCTATTCTCTTGTTAAACGGCTTTCTGAATGCTTAATGACTTCAACAGCTGAGTATTTTCTCCTTTTTATCCAAATATCACAGCACACATACCATATGTATCAATTTACTAGCAAAATATATATATGCCATGTGCAAGTTAATTTATGTTAACAAATGATATTTTTTTTATATTTAAAGCTTATTTATATTTTAAATAATAATATATATGTTTTTTTTAAACAGAATAGTCCTACAAAGGCAGAGGCGCGGCGCAGCGCTGCGAAGATTGCGCTGATGAACAGCGTGTTCAATGAGCACGAGTCGCGGAGAATATCAGAACACTTCATCGAAAAGGCTGTGGCGGAAGCGCGGGCATCCTTCGCTGGAGATACTGCGGCGCGTCACCAGGACCCCAATCCTGGGATAGCTGCTTTTAGGTATACCAATACTATTATAAGAAGCGGCTGAATCTAATTATTCAAATGATTTTAACTGACCCAATAATAAATAACGGATAGAAATTTATTTAATAAATTTCTATCCATTATTTAAATAAATTTGATAAGTTGTGAAAACAAAAAGTTTCTTAATCTATAATAGAAATTAAACAATTTATGTTACCTACAGATTCATGTTGGAAGCGAACAAGGATCGCACAATGCTAGAGTTCCAGGAACTGATGACAGTGTTCCAACTGTTGCATTGGAACGGATCGCTGAGAGCGATGCGGGAGCAGCAATGTTCGAGACAGGAGGTGGTCGCGCACTACTCGGCTCGGACCTTGGACGACGTGATGCGTGAACAAATGGCGCGCGAGTGGGCTTCCAGGGAAAGGGAAGCCGTAGCTAAGGGTGGTGGCGTACTGCGCAGTGAGCTCGCAAGGGCAGAACTAGAACTACAAACAGCGCGGCTAGCGGCTCGCGAACTACGCTTCCCCAAGGAGAAACGGGACATCCTTCTCCTGGCGCTACGCCTCGCTCCACCACAGCAACAACAGTGATCTCACCGCGCGACTATTTGTTATTTAAGTATAGTTATAGTATAAGAACATTTGTGTTTTATTTCCCTTATCCTTGATTTCTTTTGTAGAATACATGTGAAGTGAAATTATTCTTTAATTCTTTTCATTATATATCGAATTTGTAAGTCATATATTATACTATAACATACATATAATTAAATATATTGACAGATGAGTTATGCCAAAGTAAATAAATTTACTTTGGTTGCTTGTTACATTGTTAATTAATGTATCCGGATGAGTACCAATTAGTGCTCTCTCCAGGCACTCCACTAATCGTAACTTTATAGGATGCTGTAGCTCCGATAGACGTAGTGATCTAATAGAATAGCTAATCCAAAATAAATTGTGATTATTTTATTGATGTTTTATTTCCGTATATTTAAAGAAATTTGGTTATTTCATAATTAATTTATTACCTCTATTCAAAGTAAAGTTCAATAACGCTTGTATGAGTGTTAGTATCTTAAATATGAATTATAACAATTGTAAAATATTCATTTGTTCTATATATACTTCATACGCCTTCATACGCCAGAATTCAAACCATTGCGTGTCGAGTTGTGGAACTTAACGCCGCGCTTTGTTACCAGAGCGGGGAACCAAACAATACCGAAAAATCCTCTCATTAGAGCCCATACACTCCTTAACTCCACACACGTCTAAATTTTAGCTTTCTATAGCCAGTAGTTTTGCTTGTATGTTTTCTATCAGTCACTTAGTAACGTAACTTACTTAGTAAGTAAATGTGAAACACATGTGACTTGGTCAATATTTGTTCCATTGAAATTGTAGAATACATGTATCAAAAAGTCAAACACAACTAGGTTGCGGTTTGTGGGTAGATACTATTACGTCCAGAATTAAACTTTACTCCTAATGTTTTACTAGTTTTGAAACCACACGTCTGTATACACTAGTAATAATTTTCTTTTCTCTCATTCTTAGTGATCCGTAATAAAATATTTACGTGACATAGAAAATTTAGTTCAATTTTCCCGACTTCAAAAAAGGAGAAGGTAATTAATTCGTCTGTAATTCTTATGTGTTATCGCATAACTGTACTGGGTAAACCAATTTTGATGATACTTTTTTATATGATAGCTAAGAAAAAGCTTCTGATGTGGTCTCATTTAAATTATTTAAATTTTTTTTGGTGGTAGGAGGTTCGTCCTCCGTCTGGCTCGCGACCACTATCATGTCAAAGACGAACCGCCAAATATCTTATGATGTGTTCCGGTTCGATGGCATGTAAGCCAGGTTTTCCCCTCTCCCACCTATCCTTTCCCCAAAATGTGGTGGTTCCGATAGCGGACTACTACATTGTCCTCCCCTTCCATCTATATCCTCTAGGTTGGCAACGCATACAACATCTCTGGTGTTGTAGAGGTTCATGGGCGAAGGTAACCACTTACCATCAGGTGGTCCTTCTGCTCGTTTGCCATCCTTTATCCATAAAAAAAAAAAAAAAAAAAAAAAAAAAAAAAAAAAAATATTTAAAACCTGATAAGTAGTTTTTGAGTTATGCCTAATAATTCCACAACTGCTTAATGCGTTTTGTATGATGTTTTCTTTTTTTCTTAAAATATTAATTATTACGTACAATTAGTAGTATCTGGAATTAAAGAGTGAGATTTACTAGATTATTTGAAGTATTATTACGAATGACACGTCGTTCAGCAATTGCAATAAAAATTTACGAGAAATACACATCACACAACAGTAAACCAGGCGTATAAATTAGTAATGTTTAAATATTTAAGGCTATAGTTGAATAAGCTGACTACTATATTTGACGATTTTGAATATATGTTAAATGTTTATTATTTTATTGAAACACATTACGTACAGTAAACAGCATTGGGATCATTTGACGTGTGATGTTAAATAATCGTAAAGCAAAGAAAAATAGTGCAGCTTCATGCCTTTTCCCGCATAGGCTGAGAGAACCTTGTATCAGGTCACCCAGTTTTGAATTGAAGAACATCCAGAATTCGATTATTAGTTTTTAACGTACAGGAACTAGCCATAAGGGATAAGCGTGAAGTTAAGTAAGTAAGTATATGCCATCATAGCACAAATCTATTAAAAACACAAACCAGCCAAGAGATGTTTAAATATATCGATGACATATTATCTCTTGTGACGATTTTAACTTTTATCAATGACTATGAATCATGTTATGCCTAAATGGGAAAAAAGGACGAAGAAAAATAGAGTAGGTTCTGCTGTACAACTCGGAATATATTTAAATTGGTAATTTTCATTTAATTGAGTTTATTTAAAAAAATTGAACGTAGAACTCGAACCCGTGCCCTGTAGGCACTGTCTAAACGCTCAAACTACTATATCACACTTTCTAACAAGCCCATGGGTTCGAGTACCACTACGTTGAAATATTTCTTTCAGTTTTCTTTGATGTTTTTGTTTTTGTTATCCAAAAATCCGCTATTAAATATATTAAAATTGCTTTTACACTAAAAGATAACGCACGAAAAAAAAGTTATACATAACTCCAACCAGTGCACAGTAATACCTAGCCTTAGGACTAGCGAAGCAGCAATTAAAGGTCTAACGTAGGTAAATTATGACGATACTTAGAACTTTATAAATTACTTGAAACTTCTGCTTCACACGTGTTAGCTTATTTTAATTTAGTGCTATTAAGTAACTTTTGATTTACTGATCTCATACTGTTTTTGAAATTTCATATAAAAAGAACCCATTGATTATGATATTGTAATGATTTATTTGTTAAGTATGATTTCAATTTGTGTCTATTAGATCTTTGAAAAGAAAAAAAATATAGAGGTGTAAAGGTTATAATAAACATAAATACATTTAATATTTGTACGTATGGTATATTCGATTAGAGCACGTGGGCCGCAAACTAATTTTTATTTTGATAAATTTTTAAAATGTTCTCGCTTTTATAATAGTTTACATAAGAAAGAAAATCAATATAGTCTTTATGACATTGAGTGATTGTGAACGTTATAGTTGCAGGTTCGATATCCATTATTATTTAAGGAGAACAATTATGGAATTCTTACACATTGAATTTTACATATCTTTATTAAAAACACTCCAGAAAACTTAACAATATATAATTTATCATAGAAGTTTCAGCTAGTACTATAGTATATACGTATGTACATTTTCAAATTTCAGTATATCTGGGAACTAAACAATTTTAAATAAACACATTATCCATAATTTCCAAAATATTTGCCATCTTATCCCATATTAGAGTGCTTAATGCACAAAAAATAAATTTAAATTGGTTAAGTTTTAGCGGTGGTTCGACAAGCGCAATGCGGCTATCATTCTGCGAGCTTATCGCGAATATCTATTCACTATTCCTAAACACCATCTGCGGAACAATAAATCCTTAGTACGTAAATTTATCTGGAAGCCTTCGTGCTACGCGTGGTTTTACTTTGCAGTGTTATCGGTCTGAAACAACATGAGATTACAGTTGTTATTTATTTTAAAAGCACGCCAATTCTACACGTCTGTATTATATAGAATAGTTGTTTATAATTTTCAGCTGCAATTTTAATATTTTAATAGAATTATTTTAAGCGGATTTATATTTATAACCGCAGAGATGACAGTCTGGACAGTGACCACGGACTACTGCAAACTGAAACTAAAAAACTGCTGTTGAAAGAGAATGCAGTGTCTTAATACTAGTTCTCAGGTTCCCTCTACCTACCCCGCTATATGAGGGATACAGCGTGAAGTTAAAAAAAATATATGAAAGTACGGAAAGTCAAAGCTCTTATATTTTAATCATACTTGTGATCACTGTGTATTGGACCAAAAGGAACTAGCGATAACTTACTCTATTCATTTAGGAACATTGTGTTTGAATTGGCGTAAACCAACACTGACATTTTGATGTCATCACAGTTTGCTGTGATAATTAATATAATTTGAATTATAATGATACTTCTATTTAGGGATCGAACGCACCACCATCACATATACAACTATAGTCAGACACAATCCAGTGCGTCCTGATGTCAAATATATCGACATCTCCTACGTAAAATATCGTACGTGCAATTTTACAGTAAGGCTGGAAAAAGATTTGCATACACATTTAAAATTAAATTAATTGCTTGAAAAGAGACATACAACAATAACGAATGGCGCAAATTGTCGTATGTCTTTTTAAGCAATTCATTTAATTTAAAATTTGCATACAAATCTTTGTCTAGCTTTATTTAAAAATGCACTTACAATATTTTACGTGGGAAGTGTCTACTGTATATATCTTTGATTATAGCATTAATATTATGATTCAATTATGAATATGCTCATTTAGAGTTGAACCGTCATTCACGGTTTCGGAAATTGAACAGTTAGATTAAATCGCTCGTCGCGCTAACACAATGGGCGTGCAATATCGAGTTATCGATCTGATACCTGCTCATTAGTACTACAATGAAACCTGTGCTATATAAATGATTGAATCCCTTCATTAAATGTGTTACACACAATTAGACTTAACAATATTATAAAGTATAAATTGTTTTGTTAAATAACTGTTGACAAAATAAAATATTGCAAATAGAGAAAATGTAAATCATTAAAGTATGATTGTTTTAAATAATAATTTCTTTTTTTTTAACTTCACGCTGTATCCCGCATATAGCAGGGTAGGCAGAGGGAACTTGAGAACCTAGTGTTAAGACACTCCGTTCTCCTTCAACAAATCCGTTCCCCACTTTCCGCCAGATTGAGGCATTGCGTGTTGAGTTGCGGAACTCAACGCCGCGCTTTGCCTTGTTACCAAACCTAGAATGAAAATACTTCATTTCCTGGAGTGGGAAATAATAAGCATTAATAACGTCGTCACACAAATGATAAAATATTAAATTAAAAGATTTTAGATGTGTTTTTGTATTATTTTTTTAAATTTGATGGAGAACATCTTATTGCACTATACGTTATTCCTACCGAATTTTCAGTATATGAGCGCAATATTGACTTTCTCATCCCCAGACACGGTGAAAATCTTAACCGTAATGAATTCAAGACTACGGGGCATACGAAGGTAGCAGCTACCAGTAGCTACTGGCATAGTATGGCATACGATATACGAGTACGTATCTATTATAATTCGTTTTAAAAACTCTCAATTAATATTATATAATATGTTATTAATAAGTATTATTTATTATTATATTTTTCGTTCGAACACCTGTATCGTTGAACTCCTGTTGTGGCGCAGAGGCACAAGTATGCGACTGTAAACGCGACAGGTTGTGGGTTCGATTCTCACTTCAGGAAATGTAAAAGTTTAGTATCTTCGTTTCCTCGGTTTGGTAACAAGGCAAAGCGCGGCGTTGAGTTCCGCCACTCAGCACGCAATGTCTTAATTCGGCGGAAAATGGAGAACGGAATGTCTTAACACTAGGTTCCCTCTGCTTACCCTGCTATTTGCGGGATACAGCGTGAAGCTATGTATGTGTGTATGTATTTTTTTGTTATTTTGCTTGTACATACTATATATTTATTTTTTTATAATAGATAAGATTGTATGTTACAAAAAGATAAACCACTTCAAGTATAGAAAAAGTGTGAACGTGATCAATGCTCTTTATCGAGTGACATTAAAGAGACGTCTACGGTAATAGCGGAACACATCCCTTTATGGCGGTAACTGAGTAAACACATAATATTGACATGGTTGCCTTTCCATAGTAAACTGTGATTTGAATTTTCGCTCTCTAGAGATGGAGATGTAAATGAGCAAGATAACAAATAAGCCATCGTAGCACAGTGAGGCTTTTTGACTTTTTTTGAGTTATGGGTTCGATCACCTTTCAGGAAAATATTTTAAAAATCTTTTGCCCATATTATATTTTGTTTAGCTATTAATATTATTATAATTTAATAATAATATTCATAATGTTAGTAGTAGCAAAGCCTGGCGTTGAGTTCCACCTCTTAGCACGCAATGCCTAAATGCAGCGGAAAGTGGGCAACAGAAGAACTTAAGAGAACGGAGTGTCTTAACACTTAAGTTCTCTGGTTCTCTCTGCCTACCCTGTTTTGTGCGGGATACAACGTGAAGCCATAAAAAATCCATGCCAGTTTGATATTTCAAATTTTAATATCCAATACTTCAGCAGTCAATCCCTAAGCTCAACCAAATGATGATGATGTACATATAAAATAATAATAAGTTTCATTTTAATCATTGATATAGAATGAAAAATGGGTTATAAATATTTTAAAATATTTTAAGAGGATTTTGTACTTGTAAAAATAAAAACGTATCGTGTTTCCGAAATTCTTTCCCACAAAACAGGTGTAGTCATAAAGAACCCTGTGAGAAGTCTCTCCCTTTTCCACATAACCATCATCCAGTTCTAATCCCTACTAATATTATAAATGTGAATATCAGTTTGTTTGTTATATTTTCACGCCAAAGCCGATCCAATGCGAAAATCGATTAGCATGAAACTTTGTACACGTGTTCTTGGACGTGTTAACCCATTCCAACCGGCTGACGCAACAGTTGCGTTCTAGAGAACCTATGCTGAGGCCTGAGAACGCAAAAAAAAAATACTTTGTCAGGTATATAAGAAGGTTTCTTAGGTGTATGCCTGACAACGCAACAGTTACGTCATTAACTTTTTGTATACTTAACAGCCTAGGCTGGTAGAGTCGGTCACAACATTTGAGGCCGGACGGAAAGAGTTTAAAAGGACTTAGGATATTTCTTATTAAAAATATATATTTAAAAAACATCAAAAAGTTTTTAAATCTAATTACTTCAAAGCTTTCAAATTGACACATACGTACTACACTCTATAATATGGACTGCCATTGAACGCGGGCGAAGCTGCGGGTAGTAGCTAGTTTTGTAATAATGTTACTAACGAGACACGACCTACGACCTCAGCGAGTGCAAGTTAGCTTTAGTTATACAGTCCAATGCGTCAGACAATCCCTCACTGACAGAAAGGACCTTAAAAGCTTTATGATTCAGGCAGAGCAAAGCTTATTAAATTAGAATGCCAGTATTTCAACGGCAACCGGAAATAGCGGTATAACTGAATCATATTCTGAATTCTTGTACGTGTTGCCTCTAGTCTGTGTTATGTTAAAGTATCATATATAATCTTAGTTCATGTTTTGTTTCGAATAATAATATTGTTTCATAGCTTTTTGTTCCTTATATAAAAAAATGAAAATTTACTTACAAATATTTAAAAACTTTAAAATTTATAAGTATATGAACCTATATATGCCATTTTATAATTTTTTGGAGAAAACCCAGAGTCAAGACACTCCGTTTTCCGATTTCCCGTCGAAAATTGTATGCTAAGTATCAATATATAATTTCCATCTTAATATTAAAAACGTACGAAAAAGAAAAATTCTCTACTAAGAATATAAATTCTATTTATAATAAGAGTCCAGGGAAATAGATTTATAGCAGTCGTCGCAAGTACTTTGTACATCATATTGCATTATAGAGGAGCTGGGGCGAGGCTCGTTAGTGTCGCGCTACCAACTCTGCCCGGACGCGACGCAGACAGCGTGTTTGACAACTTACACCTCATTTAATAGATCCTTTTATATATTTTAATTATTTCTTATAGTTTTTAAGAAACAATATATAAAACCTTTATATAAATATATGTTAGATGATAATGACTAACACCTGTCGTGGCGTAGCGGCACAAGCGTGCGACTGTAAACACGACAGGTTGTGGGTTCGATTCCCACTCCAGAAAATGTTAGTATTTTTATTTCCTGGGTTTGGTAACAAGGCAAAGCGCGGCGTTGAGTTCCACCACTCAATACACAATGCTTTGGCGGAAAGTGGGGAACGGAATTGTTGTAAGAGAACGGAGTGTCTTAACACTAGGTTCTCAGGTTCCCTCTGCCTACCCTGCTATATGTGGGGTACAGCGTGAAGTTAAAAAATAATAATAATAATGACTAAAAAGTATTTATTATTTATATTGACTGATCCGATATTTGAAATATGATTTCATAGTCAGCCGGCTGGCGATACATTGCTGAAGAAAGACAGTATAAATAGCGTGCGTCAGTAGATCGAGGAGTTAATATCTTGGTGGGCAAAAGCCCACCAAGATATAGACAGGTAAAAACCTGTGCCAGTGGGCACACTGACCATGGCGTCTGAAGGTGGTGATTATGTCGCTACTCCTTTGGACTCAGCTTCTGTGACATATAAATATAGGAGGTTCAGCATAACTTATGACATCGTACTTTTTAGATTCAATAAATAAATTTAGAAATGTGATTTTATTTGATATGCACTTTTAGGAAACCGTCCAAACGCCCTAGGCGTTAAGCATATTAAAAATAATTTAATTTCATACTAGCCTCATATCCTACAAGATTTTTCAATTGTTAAAATCTTCGACTAAGCTATGTCGTCCATTGGTATAAGAAATATCATATACCTATACGTATTTAGAAAAAAATATGGGAAATAACAATATAATTTAATTGTATGGATAGAGACCGGCTAACTAATATTCGGCATAAGCCAACTAAAACGCTATTTAATATTCATTTAAGTTACACAAAAGAATGAACGTTTAAATTGAACGTATTCAAAACGGAAGTTTGCATTTTTACGTCTCTTTTAAAAGCGAGTGAGCTTAGGTAGCATCGAAAGCGTGCACGTGAATAAATACAGAAGCGTAAAATGCTAAACTGGTAACATTATTTAAAAAGGCTTTCTCTTTACGTATTTCGAAATAGATATCATAGTTTTTGATGATCGATCTATCACTTATCATCATCATCATCATGATTTTTAAACTAAATTGATTTTTGTTAAATTTTCACTTATTTAAAATTATATAAAATAGCCTTTGACTGTATTGGTTATAGGTTGAAACCCTGAGAGAATGATTATATTTAAATTATTTTCATTTCCTCGGTCTGATTGGGCAAAGCGTGGCGATGAGTTCCGCTATAACACGCAATGTCTCGAATCCTGGTGGGAAGTGTAGAAAGTGTGTACATGAGGTCGTCCTCGATTATCGAGTCGATTATCCTGCTATGCGAAAAAAAGTATAAAGCTTAAAAATGAAAAATGATGATGCCACATGTCCGAAAAATTATACTTCAATATATTGAAACATTTCAATATCAAAAGCTTGACTTATATATGGTATATGATATGCATAAATCAAGCTTTTGTCAATCATTTTATCAAATTGTATGTTTAAAAAAAATAAAAACGCCTGTCGTAACGCAGAGGTACAAGCGTGCGACTGTAAACACGATAGGTTGTGGGTTCGATTCCCACTCCAGGAAATGTTAGTATTTTCATTTCCTGAGTTTGGTAACAAGGCAAAGCGCGGCGTTGAGTTCCGTCACTCAACACGCAATGTCTCAATTTGGCGGAAAGTGGGGAACGGAATTGTTGTAAGAGAACGGAGTGTCTTAACACTAGGTTCCCTCTGCCTACCCTGCTATATGTGGGATACAGCGTGAATGTTGTAAAACAGTAAACACTCGCCAACATTTCGGTTCAAGCGATTCTTTATAATATTATTTGTTTCTATTATAATATGGCAAGATACATAATTTATAAGACATTAGGCAGTGAGGCGCGGCCTGTTAGTGTCGTGTTACGACTCCACGTAAACGCGGCAAAGGCAACCTGCGTGACAGCCTGTGCATTTCGAGACTTCAATTGGCAAATTAGAAATGTGCTATTGAATTTAAATGTTATGACATTTTCAAATTGATTTTGAGTAAATGTATACTTATTTTAGAAATTTTATACATCTTCATTGAATAATAATTATGGATTATAATTTGTAAAAATTACTTTTTTAGTTTAAAGTGGGAACGATTATTTATTAAAAATATTTACATAAACTTAAATAGTTAAAGGATATGAATTTGCACAATATTTTTCTCCCATCATGTGAGACTATTTTACGTCAATTTAGGGATACCGTAGTTATTGAATCCAACGCACTTTTCTAATCAAACTGTTAAGACAACAATAAAAAAATATATATCTAAAAGATATAAATTGTTAAAAAATATGTTTAAACTATATATAAATACGTGAAGCAAAACCTTTGGATTCCTTTTAACGAAAATTACGCGGACGGAGGAGCATGAAACTTGGCACACTTATAGTTTATATAGAGAAGGAGGGGAGAATGCTAACATTTTTTTAAATAATGCCAAAAACGTATATTAAATTAACAAAAGAAATGTTATCAACTACCATGGTTTGACATTCATGTTAATATAAACATATACGTCACTACGAAACGCGTTATTAACGCTTTTACGGGGACACTAGTGTAAATTAGGTATGACATCTTTACTCGACGGTCCTTTTACTAGTTTATAGTTTGTCATTGCATCAATAGACCGACTCCCAATTGAATTCACTTTGTAACACCCTTATCTCAGTTAGATCGTGAATAGATCAGATCGTGAAGCAAAAGCTTCATAATTAGAGGCTTTTGTAATTCACAATGTAAAGGTAGATTAATGCTAGACAAGTTTCAATCAACTATCATGTATACTCGTATATGAAACAAGTCAGACCGCTGTTTTGCATTAATATTACTAACAAACGTATGTAGATATGCTTAATACGCTGTGTGAGTAACGCTGTATTAAATTTTTATATTTTTATAATATTATATGCGTTTTTTGAACGATTAATTGTTTTTTGAACTGACAGGTTGTGGGTTCGATTCCAGGAGAAGTATTTTCATTTTCTGGGTTTGGTAACAAGGCAAAGCGCGGCGTTGAGTATCGCCACTCAACACACAATGCCTCAATCTGGCGGAAAGTGGGGAACGGATTTGTTGAAAGAGAACAGAGTGTCTTAACACTAGGTTCTCAGGTTCCCTCTGCATACCCTGCTATATGCGGGATACAGCGTGAAGTTAAAAAAGAAAAAATAAATAAATAACGTTTTTTGTCCACATTTTTGATGAAGATAATTTTGTTTTACGTAATGTTTCATAACAATTCTCTAAAACCAGTAGTTTTTTTAATGATTTGGTGGTTCAATACTAATTGGTTTATTTGGCACTCTATTCATAATATATGTAAATGCTTTTTTGTGCAAAGAACAAAAATATAATTTAGTAGAGAATTAGTGCAGTGTTTTAAAAATATCTATTATTATCTATTATATATAATTCTCCTTAAACTATAAAATATAAATAATTTCCCACTTCAGTAGGAATTTCAGGAAATGCCTCTTTAATACTCTCTACAAATACTCCTCTAAATTTCAGCTTTATATGGCTTGTAATTTCAGCTGTCCGTTCTCTTACAGTCATTCAGTGAATAACGGAAGAATTTTATGATATAGATATTATTCTGACTGGAATTTAACCCTGCATTCATCAAGTTTATTTACTTTTATCCCTAACTATGCCACGACGACATCATTTATACTGCGCTCCTTTTAATAACGTATTTCAAAGCTCTAGGCAAAAGGCTTGAGACTGTTAGTATAGTGTCTATTCTGTACAAAAGCTTTGTGAATTCCTTTTTAGAAGATTATATGTATAACAATACAGAAAAATATCGTTCAAGCAGTGATTTTTCCTATTTTCATATTCGATAGATTAAATTTCATATCCGCTTGTCCACAACTAATTTTACTGTACCTAAAATATTTCACCATGTGAAATTAAAAAAATATGCAATACTTGTAATCGTTTTCAAAATATTTTAAGCCGTATAACGCCTTTCGTGGCGCAGAGGCACAAGCGTGCGACTGTAAACGCGACAGGTTGTGGGTTCGATTCCCACTCTAGGTAAATGTAAAATTTTCAATTCCTAGGTTTAGTAACAAGGCAAAGCACGGCGTTAAGTTTCGCCACTCAGCATGCAATACCTCTATTCAGAGGAAAGTGGGGAATGACGTGTCTTAACACTGGGTTCTCAAGTTCCCTCTGCCTACCCCGCTATATACGGGATACAGCGTGAAGCTAAAACAAATAAAAAAATAAATACAAAGAAGAAGAAGAGATTATTACAGATTGGAGTATTTTTGTTAATTATTATATTTTATAAGTCTACATTGGCTCTACAATAGGCCCTCCATATCTACCTAGCAAGACGTGTGAAAGTGCATATTAAATTAGCTGACCGAGCTCGTTTGCAACTAAGTTTTAAGCCCTAGTGCTCTGCTGTACAGTTGTATGTACCTACACTGAGCCTGAGAATTAAGCAACATTGTTATAGTACACTCGACAGATAATTTAAACTATTCAAGTTGTTCCTAGCTTCTATTCATATGACAGAGTTTCGCATATTATTATAGAATAATATTCCACTTGTAAATCTATGTAATGAGAAAATAATGTTGTATTCTACTTTGCGATTTACATCTCCCTTTAGAAAGATATCCTTTTGTGTGCCACGAATAGGTACAACTTTATGTATTATATTTTAACTAGACACCTTGTTTACATGTTATGTTTGTTTTACGCAAAAATGTATGTCAAATAAATAAATAAAAAATATCTTTATTGGACCAAAAGAAAAGTTATACAGCAACCAGATACATAATCAACCTTGTAGCAGAGGAGACGGATATCTTTACTTGTACACTGAGTGAATTCACAAGGATAGCCTTATATATTATTTGTTATAAAAGTTATGTTATTTATTAATTTTTTTGATATATGTTTGTTGTATTGTTATAAGTTAAAATATGTGTTTATGTGCTTAACTATCGAATTGGGCAAAGTACCTGTAATGATAGATATAAGTTTTGGTTGAAATAAAAATAAAAAAAAAAATAAAAAATAATATGATCTTCTCACTTTTATTGTTTTAACACTGGTATTTATAAACTCTGGTACCCATTATAAGATTTAACTTGTGTTATGGGAAATCAATGGTGTATGTGTAATATTTATTTCTATTACATTATTAAAAATAATATTAGCTTTTTGCACTCTTTTTTCATATAAATTTAAACTGTGCCAAATTTTATACTTTCCCATCCGCACAATTTTCGTAAAAAGTATGTACCTTTTCCTTCATGTATGAATATATCAATTTTAAAATACCAAGAAGATTAACTAAAACATAAGTTTAGTGATTATGTAAATTTTCAATAAAATAATTTAATCCAATCCAATGTGTTTTCGTTAGAAAATTGTTTTTATTTTCAGAAAAAAGTTGTGTTTATGTTTTTCTTATAGAAATATAGATATCAATCTTATTAATATTGAAACTTTAGTTAGTTCTGTTATCGGGTTCTCTTGCTAATACATTCCGTTCTTCGCTTTCCGCCCAAAACTGTTTCCCCGAGTGGGGATTGAAGCCACAACCAACGTGCTCACAATTTGACGTCTAATTTTAACGTCTAATTTGATTAATTGACCTTCACGTTATATCTCGCCTAGCGGGGATAACTTAGTCTCAAGACACTCTGTTTTCCACTTTTCTTCGGAATTCAAGACATTGCATGTCAAATGGCGGAACTCAACGCCGTGCTTTATCTTACTAGAGCGGATTTTTAATTTAAACTCAATTCTTATAATAATAAAGACAAAAAGTTCCATAATTATATAAAGTTCTTTTCATACTTTGTAACTAAAGACCGCCGCCGCCTGTACAGTAGTTGTGATAAATTGCTCTGATAAAGGTGTTTTTACAGCATCCGTTGTTGCACTGAATTGTGCCAGCGATCTTGTCTTACGTTGCGCTTTCAGGTTTCTTTTGATGCTTGACCAACTAATGTACATTGTTTGAACAATGTTAGTACAGTTTTTATTGTTAACAATATTTTTTTTATATTCATTATTTTTATTGTATATATTATACTTCGATAGAAAATAAATATTATGATTTTTAGGTCTTTTTAATTATAATTTTAAATTGTAGTATCATTTCGACATGATTAATAATATGTTTGTCATTTATATATTTTTTACATATATGTATTAAATCCATACCAATAGGTAGATAAGTCTACTCGAATGTACATTTTTTAGTACAACTAAATAAAAAATAAATAAACCACACTTTTTGTTTAAAATGCTATTTAAAAAACACAAAAATAGCATTTACAGAAAAAAATAGACTTAAGAATACTTGTAAATTATCTATATGCGTTTTCGATGTACCAACTTATTCACGCCTCGTACTAAAATAAACTTTAATTATCAAGCAAAGCAAATAAGTAATAAATTTATTTTTTATTTATTTTATTTTGAAACATTGCCTGTTGTATTGAATTTCAGAGGTACCTATGGCGTTTGATGTTACGCTCTAAAAATCACTAAAAGCGCGAAGTCCGACTGTCATTTCCAACCATGAAACCGAACTAGAATTGGTTCAACGGACCATATTTTCGAGTGAATTGCTCTCAATTCACTTTTATTGAGATTCTATTGTCCATAGAAAGGGAAATAAAATACATCACTGACTACGTAACTTACAAATATATTTTTGTGAGAAAGTACTCAAAAGTAAATTAACAAAAGTTTTATAATTAATTATATATCTTATCGTTAGTTATATAACGCCTGTCATGGCGCAAGCACAAGAGTGCGACTGTAAACGCGACAGGTTGTGGGTTTGATCCCACTCCAGGAAATGGAATTTTTCATTTCCTGGGTTTGGTAACAAGGCAAAGCGCGGCGTTGAGCTCCGCGACTCAGCACGCAATGCCTCAATTCAGCGGAAAGTGGGGAACGGAGTATCTTAACACTAGGTTCCCTTGGCCTACCCTACTATATACGGGATACAGCGTGAAGCTATGTATGTATGTATGTATGTATGTATATAGTTATATCTGCATGCAGATATAAGTAACGAAAATACTCCATTTTCCACTTCCTGTTTATTGACGTATTTGGCTTGCGGAACCCAACGACGCATTTAAAATTTAAGCCATCATGTTTAATTTACCGGATACTAGAGTATCTTATAGTTATAATATTACGACCAAAATAATTTAAATCTTTATATATTGTATATAAGTAGCCTATGTATTATTTAGATCTATAAGCTATATTACTATAATATTTATTTACTTTGGCGTGAAAGAGTAAGAAATATCCATCTGTCCTCACAAACTTACGTTTATAATAATGACAGGATAAGCTGAACTACTGTGGTGTCATATATATTTTATAAGCATATATTATTGCGAAATTTATCACTTTAGAAGAGAAATTGAATTCCTCATATTCACATAAGCGGTGGATAATCTCCTACTCAACTCTGAAAATAAGTTTTCGTATACACGCACTAAAATTGACACGGGTGCCGTCGCTATCACGCCTTACCGTCAAAAATATTTTGTTCGGCCGGGATAAAGTAATGGACAGCGACAGAATGTAATAAACACACATTTCACGAAACGAATTGCCTGCAGCTCGCCAGCGAATTCATTTTGCAAAGTTTATTTGGAGATTTTGAGGATAAATTTAATTACATCTTCATGCACGTTTCGCGATCCGTTTAACATGTAAGATGTAAAGCTAACGATAAATCGCTTCGTCTACTTCAATTTGATTATACGTATGACTGTATGCCATCTTTGAGGTCATCGTGGCGCAGAGGCACGAGCGTGCGACTGTAAACGCGATAGGTTGTGGGTTCGATTCCCACTCCAGGAATTGGAATTTTTCATTTCCTGGGCTTGGTAATTCACTTCCGCCTTTCCGCCACTCAGCACGCAATGCCTCAATTCGGCGGAAAGTGGGTAAGGGAGTGTCTTAACACTAGGTTTCCTCTGCCTATCCTGCTATATGCGGGATACAGCATGTATGTATGTATGTGGCGCTGTGAGATAACGTCTGTATACATAGGTAGAAGATTCAATCCCAACTTGAAATAAGATCGTATTAAAATTGTTTTCATATCCTCGCTCAAGTGAGACAATGTGCGGCGTTGAGTTCCACTACTCAATACTCAATGAATCTCGAATTCGGTCAGAAGTGGCATATTTAGCCATACGAGAAACAAATATTAATTGTTTGTTTCTCGTATGGCAAAAATTGTTCGTATTACAGAGACATGACGTTACTTTTTGCTCTTTAGGTAGGTAAATATTTTTACAGGCACGTTACGTGTTACTTTATGTCGAGGTTTACGTACACGAAAAACAATTATATTTATTCACGGTATAAATGTACTTTTGTACTAAATTTCGTATGATATTATTATAATTGAAGTGTTTTTTAGTAAATTTCTCTTTTACCTCAAAAGAAGGAAAGATTTGAAGGAGAAAAGATTATTTAATAAGGAATTAGCTATTTTTTAACCGATAGAAATCAAATTATAAAAGCTCTTTGCCACTGATAGGTATTTTATTTACCGAGTCTATGGAAGTAAGTTTTAAATGACAAGAGAAGGTCGCTTTTTCCTTATATAAAATAAAAATGGTAAAAAAAGGTGTGAAAAAACTGAATCATTTTTATGAAATTCATTTTTTTACTTTTTATAAATACTTATAAAGGATGTCCCAAAATTAACGCAAGATTTGACTTTGCCGCCATTTGCTATTATATTCATTATTCATTCGCTACTAAAAGACTAAAATGGCATTTTCTATTTAATTCAAATCTTGCGTTAATTTTGGGACACCCTATACAAGCTGTTATTACTTGGCTATAGAGTAAAATAAAACTGTGACAGTTACGCGGTCTTTTTAAACATGCAAGTTTCATAGTAACTGTAATTATGTAGGTTATTATACGTACATGCTGTATAATTACGGCGTTCGATCGATTTCATACATTATGCTTTTCAGTTATCGACGCCTACTAGAATTCATTAGCATCGTTAAAAATTAATCATGAGTATTTCAGCTCAATTTCGAGATATTATATACTGAGTAGAAGAGAAAGCCAAGCTTTTTTCTTATCACAGTGATAATATGAAAAAAATAGGTATAACTATTCGACGATTATAGGTATAATTATTTAACGCCTATCGTGGCGCAGAGGCACCAGCGTGCGACTGTAAACGCGACAGGTTGTGGGTTCGATTCCCACTCCAGGAAATGTTAGTATTTTCATTTTCTGGGTTTGGTAACAAGGCGAAGCGCGGCGTTGAGTTCCGCTACTCAGCATGCAATGCCTCAATTCGGCGGAAAGTGGGGAACGGAATTGCTGTACGAGAACGGAGTGTCTTAACACTAGGTTCTCTGGTTCCCTCTGCCTACCCTGCTATATGCGGGATACAGCGTGAAGTTAAAAAAAAGTATAATTATTTTAGCCTATAAGCCTTTGTGCCACCTCAGTCCCTTAGGAAACATTATATTTTACTACCATACGAGAATATTTAAAGATAATTATATTCCTAAAGCCATGTTACTTTTCTCTAAAGATCTCACAGATGGAAACCAGCAAGTTTGTTTAGTTCAGATCTAACCTCCTTTGATATTTTTTTCAGAGCCTTTTTTTCAGATCTTTTCATATTTCTTTTCTAGAGTTTCCATTAATTAATATTAATTATTTTTACATTTAAATTACTGTGATCTTAACTAATTGTTTACTTTAAACGACCAAATTCTGGTATGAAGTAGCAGGTTGGGCGCTAATAATTAATTGCTAAATTGGGGATCGAAACTCACAACCTCCGAATATACAATCGGAAACACTCTCACAATACTTATGGATACTTATTTTAACTCATCATTCAATTTCAACCTATCACTATTTGTCTATTCGTCTAATCCGTAGTAGGCCAGTGAAATCTAACAAATAAATTCCATGAAATATTTATGGTACAGTATAAACATAATTTCACTTTAAAATATACCTTATTTTGAATGGTGGTAAAGATGTCAATATTAGCGCTCGTGCGCGAGGGCACCTGATTACATAGTGCTACCGTCACGACACCTGCAACTGATACAGAGCCGTTGTTGCCACTTTGTTAAACACAAATATAAATTATAAAGTATTGTACAAAGAAACACATGTTTTGGATTTGACGCCATCTTGGTACTGTTGAAATATGTAACTGTATGTACTGTAGGCTTAATTCTTACTTTGAGAATTATTTATTTTTTGTAACTTCACGCTTTTTGCCGCATAGCAGGGTAATTAGAGAGAACCTAGAGTCAAGACTCTTCGTCGTCCATTTTCTATCTAAAATCGAATCGTTAACTGGAAGAACTCAACGCCGCACTTTGCCATACCAGAACGGAAAAATTAAAATAATTTTATTATACTCATTTCCCCTAGCGGGAATCGAACCCACGACCTCTCGTTCTTACAGTCAGACGCTGACCCACTGCGCCACGAGGATCTTAATGGAATTATTTATGTCTAATATAAAAATATTCCCCAGCGTAGTTAGGAAGCGTGCAGAAAAAATTCTGTGACTTCTTAAAAAGTCCAAAAAACAATCGCGCCATATGCATAGAATACCTAAAAATAAACATTTATATATAAAGTAGAATAGAATATGTTGAAATCAAAAATCAAAATTAAAATATTCTTTATTCAAGTAGGCTATTACAAGCACTTGCGAATCGTCAATTTACAAAGGTGTCAGTCCTGTCAGTTCTAACGGAAGCAAACCATTGGCTCAGAAGGCAGTTCTGCTGAAAAGAGCCGGCAAGAAACTCAACAGTTGCTCTTTTCAAATAAAATTTTTACAATAAATAAAATTTTATCCAATATAAATAATTGAAAATCTAAATATTGAATTCCTAAATCATGATTGAAATTCCTAATTTGAATAACAACAGTATTATTTCAAGCTATCATGGTTTACCCTGTTTATTTAGCGATGTTACGAATATATGTACAATAATTTCATACGTAGGATACTACTGAAGGTAAACCGTCATTTCAGGGAACACCTGCGTCTACAATGCCTAGTATTAACAATGCATAGCGTAAATACATACATCAAGTAGCTGGTGTATCCAAATCATATCGACGTGCCTTATGGGCTTATGGGCTGTGGCTTACCAAATATTAATGGATGATATCTCAGGCGTAACATAGATATAGCGAATAATGTAGGAGTAATTTTTTGATTTAATATAACATATTTTTTTAATAATTAATTGACAGTAGCAGGGTAGGTAGGGGGAACCTGAGAATCTAGTGTCAAGACACTCCGTTCTCTTACAACATTTCCGTTCCCCGCTTTCCGTCGAATTGAGGCATTGCGTGCTATGTCGCGGAAACCAACGCCGCGCTTTGTCTTTGTTACCAAACCCAAACAATGAAAATACTAAACTTTGCATTTCCTGGAGGGTGATTGAACCCACAACCTGTAACGTTTATAGTCGCACGCTTGTGCCTCTGCGCCATGACAGGCGTTCCCTCTGTCTTATCTACCTTGCTATATGCGGGTTACAGCGTGAAGCTAAAAAAAAAATTAACTAAACTAAAAGTATGTTTTATTTTAGTTAATAACAAAAACAAATTATATTTTTTTATTTCAAAATATCCTTTTAGGCTTATCTAAATAAAAAATACAATAAAAAGTTTCACCAAGTATTTAATCGTTCGTATTAATGAGTTAGCACTAAAGTAAAATTAGATTCACGATTACTTTTTATCTCACGCTAAGGAGTGCTAAAAAGGAAACCAAGTAAGTAATTAAAACAGACATATATAGCGGTTGGGTAAAAAATACATGAATATGTACTGTAATTTGCAAATAGCAGCTTTCGCAACAGGTAGTCATTACCATAACGCCTACTAAGCTCTTAATACTGGATAAAGCTTTGCCCGAATTCATTTTAATATAAACAGTAATTGATAGATTCAACAATTATAGTTCATTTCAACAAATTTCATAATTTAATTTATTATTATTAAAATTAAAATAAGAAATAAAGATAATAAAAAAATTACTTAATTTTAAAAGCTACAAGAAATTATTCTTAATAAGATCTTTGACGTGTGAGATTTTTGCTTTAAAATAAAACTATTTGAGTGGATTCATCAATTTTAGACATTTTAGAAAAAAATTGACGTTTGACAGTAATCCGTGCGCTTTACAGTAATCCGCGAATCATAGAGCTATGTCTATAATAATATGCAAGGCTATTAAATTACAAAAACATTTAAATTTCACTAGAGAAATGATAGTTAATAACTTTTTACCACCTGGAATCCTTTGAAGTCTCAACTTCACCACAACAAAAGGCAGGATACAGTCAGCTCATTTTACAAGAATCCAGAGCAGTATGCTAGGTACCTAAGTAATTGATGAAGGTAGTTTGATATGATAATTGTATCAACTGACAATTGAATATCACCTCAGTCTAACTGTAACCATGGATTTACGTAGTGTTCGAAATGTCTGGTCGGGTCTAAAATATATTCGCAAATATCATAATATATGCTATTAATTCGATTAAAATTATTTCATTTAATATAAATTGAAATAGTTCTTTAATTACTAATACTATAATAGCAAATACTTATCTCTCACCAAACACTGAATATTTTTATCACTCCGTATCAGATCTACCCACAATTTTCTTCGCAACAATAGCTTTCTACTTTCTTTTCAGACAATTGAAACGTACACCTCACGTATATCACTTAGATTAGAGAAGCTCTTAAATTTACCATTCGTACAAACGTGGCCGATACAATGTGGTGGAAGTTATTGTTTTGCGACCCAGTTGGCTGAAACTTTTGATCTTACTGCGTTTCTCGCAAACCTCACGGGAGACAATGTAATTACAGGAACACGTTTACGTTCAAAAGAATCTCCCTAACTGGGTGGGTCATTTAAAATATTTTACTATGTAAAAAATGAATATTTAGAATAAAATAGAAACGCCTGTCGTGGCGCAGAGACACACGCGTGCGACTGTAAACGTGACAGGTTGTAGGTTCGATTCCCACTACAGGAAATGAAAAAGTGTTTTCATTCCCTGGGTTTGGTAACAAGTCAAAGCGCGCCGTTGAGTTCCGCCACACAGCACGCAATGCCTCAAATAAAATGAGGAACGGAAAGAGAACGTAGTGTTGTTAAGACACTAGGTTCTCAATTTCCCTCTGCATACCCTGCTATATGCGGGATACAGCGTGAAGCTAAAAAAATGAATTTTCTTTTATATCATTCTCACGAGGGCATGGCTCATAAACAGTGATCTAAGGTAATATTATTGATACGTTGATAACAATTAATGGAATCACAAAATCACGTCGAAATACTAACTACATTGAAGACTAAACTAAACGTATTACGCTCCAGGGAAATTACGAGATTTACACTCTGACATTTGAGAAATATAGAAAGGAAAAAAGTAATGTAATATTTGAGGCCACCTACTTACCTTTTGTTAAGAATTCTTCACTAAGCAGGTATTTTGGCAAAATAAAAGAAATAAGTATCCTTGTTTATATACTTGGATATATGTATACGTACAGTTGTATGTCTAGAGGCATAATTTTTAAGTGATATTTTAACATTCCTTTTAAAGTATACTTTGAATTATTGTACATAAATTCAGTATTTTCATAATTTCAATAGTCTATTTAAACCAATTTTAATTAATAATTAATTAATCATTGTAAGCTGATCAATATAATGGTTCTTTAAGTAATTAACAGCATAGAAATAACTATAAATATATTTAATGAAACCCACTGTAAATATGATTGGGTGTGGGTTTGATCCCCATACAGATATCTGGTAATGTTAAAGCTATTTCCATTTCTCTGCTCTGAAAAGACAGCGTGGCGTTGAGTGTCGTCTCTCAATACCCAATGTCCGAGGAGCGGAGAGTGGAGAATGAGATACTAAATTCTCTTCGACTGGCTTTATGGTGCTTTAGGGGCAAATCGTGAAGTCTTTAAAAAAGCGTCATAGTCTAAGTCGTAGAACCTTGGCGTTGAGTTTACCTAATCAATATGCAATTTCACTAAAATGGATGGAAAAGATGCAGAACGATGTATCAATCACAAGGACCTTTGTCTACTCTGAAAGAAACGGGGACGCGAAATGATAAAGCTTAGCATTTCCTACGATTGGATGAACTGTAACAAATTATCAATATTCTTGTATTGTAACTGTAAAATGATTTATGTTTCATCACAAATAACAAATCACAATTAAAGCCTGTCGTGGCGCAGAGGCCCACTCCAGGAAATAAAATTTTTCATTTTCTGGGTTTGGTAACAAGATAAACGCGCGGCGTTGAGTTCCGCCACTCAGCACGCAATGCCTCAATTCGGCGGTAAGTGGGGAACGGAGTGTCGTAACACTAGGTTCTCACTGCAGCTATGTATATACATAGCTTCATGCTGTATCCCGCATATAGCTGGGTAGGCAGAGGGAACCTAGTGTTAAGACACTCCGTTCCCCACTTACCGCCGAATTGAGGCATTGCGTGCTGAGTGGCATGGTAGGGTAGGCAGAGGGATACATGTATATGTATGTACAAATAACAATAAGCTGTGTTAGTAAGGACGGCTGTAAACGCGGGGGTTGTGGATTCGATTACCACTCGGTGGATTATTTATATGCGCATTATTTTTATCTTCCCGCTCTTCTTACTAGAGTAAGACAAAGGATAGCGCTGAGTTCTGCCACTCAATATGCAATTACTCTTATATGTATAAGCAGAAATGAGTGAGTTATGGCGAAATGGGTGTCTTAACATATTAATAATCTTAAGATATTAACTCTAATTTCAACTAATAAAATAATTTGAAGCTTCTATAAATAGACAAAGACAAATACACATACGACAATTATGCCATACATCACATAATATCTTTGATTGAGCGGAAATTGGAAAACGGATTGGTCGTTACTAGAAGCGGGATATGTTTGAAGTAAAAAAGCTATATGGGAAATATATAGGTGCTTGTAAGAAAAGAATGTTCTTTCTAACTTAAATAAAGTAACACAGTAGTAAGTAAATAAATAATGGTCCTACATTATTAATGACTACACAACCAATGGAGTATGGTGACAATTAAAAATCGATGCTATTCGAAATATCGATTAAGGCATTTTTAGTTAAGGTGCTTTCTTTTTTTTCTTTTTTTTAACTTCACGCCGTATCCCATATATAGCAGGGTAGGCAGAGGAAACCAGATAACCTACTGTTAAGACACTCCGTTCTCTAATAACAATTCCGTTCCCCCACTTTCCGCCAAATTGAGGCATTGCGTGTTGAGTGGCGGAACTCAACGCCGCACTTTGTCTTGTTACCAAACCCAGGAAATGAAAATACTAACATTTCCTGGAGTGGGAATCGAACCCACAACCGGTCGCGTTTACAGTCACACGCTTGTGCATCTGCGCCACGATAGGTGCTTTCTTACAAATAACTATTTTTAATCGATAAAGTGAATCTGTAAATAATGAAATGAAACTAGCGGCCATAGAAAGCTAAAATGTGGCATGTATGCTCTTTGGGGAATATAGCACTAAGATGATTTCAGGAATATGTTAGAAAAATGGGGATAAACGGGATTTTAGGTTGTATAGTCCACGCAAACGAAGTCGCAGAATACAGTTAGACTTTATTAATTTAAAGAAAATATTTTTTTATATTTTATGGTAATAATGAACTTTTATTTCACTTAAAGAATATTCTTAATTGCGTAGAGGCACTGCGCCATGACAAGCGTTAAGACTGTAAACGCGACAGGTTATGGGTTCGATTCTCACTCCAGGAAATGAAATTTTTCCTGAGTTTGGTAACAAGTGCCGCGTTGAGTTCCGCCACTCAGCACGTAATGCCTTAATTCGGCGGAAAATGGGAAACGGAGTGTTTTAACACTAGGTTCCCTCTGCCTACCCTGCTATATGCGGGATACAGCGTGAAGCTATGTATGTATGTAAGAATATTCTTTAATGACTTTAAGCTTAAGTTGAAGAAGCTTAACTACACTTTTAAATTTAACTATTGATTGAATCTGATTTATTAATTGATTCATCAAACTGTATCTGAAGTTCATATTAAAATTAATGAACACATTGCTTACTACATCGTAAACATGTAAACATAAAGTGGTTTATTATGAAAATTGTTTATAACGTTCTGCTCACTCAGTGTATGTGCCTCCAATTATGGCTCGTCGGCGCGTTCACCTTTTACCAAATGACGCCTATAAAAAGGACATCAAGCCTCTGAAAATTGCAACCTCAATTTTCGAGACAGTTATTACTTTTTATCCAACTCTGATGCGTTTTGATGTTTAAAAAGATGTTTTTTTTTTATATATATAATTTGCTTCAAATATTCCGCTTTTTTGTTTTTGTTGTGGTCAAGGACTAAGTTATTTTTTGAATGTTTAAGTAATATATAAAACATAAATACAATCATACGTACATAGCTTCTCGCTGTATCCCGCATAGAGCAGGTTAGGCAGAGGGAACCTAGTGTTAATACACTACGTTCCCAACATAATATATAAAACATTGCCTATATAAAGGTGGTGTCTAATTAACGCAAGATTTGACTTTGCCGCCATTTGCTGTTATATTCATTATTCATTCGCTATTAAAACTAAAAATGGTATTTTCTATTTAATTCAAATCTTGCGTTAATTTTGGGACACCCTATATAATCTTAAAATATCAAATAATTAATATTGATCATATATGAGGCCGATTTTAACTTCCAACACAATCAAGTAGAAAGCGTATTAAGTAACGACATATTTTTTCTAACCAGCCCGAAATAATGTTAATATAAAATGTTCTCTTGATTGGAATTCGAACCTACACTTACGTATATAGTATACATACAAAGTGAGTATATAAATATCTATATATTAATACGTGAAGGAAAAACTTTGGATCCCTTTTTACGAAAATTAAGGAGACGGAAGAGGACGGAGGAGAATGAAATCTCGGTACACTTATAGTTTATATAGCGAAGGAGTGCACAATGATAATATCTTTTTAAAATAATGCATTAAAAATATATTACATAATAAAATAAATGTTACATACACTAGCATGGTATCACATCCATGTTTATATAAAGCGACATATACGTTGCTAGGCAACGCGTTGTTAACGCGTTCAACGGGGACACAAGTATATGTTGATGTGGTTAATTGTACCAATTTCAGCTCTACTCATATATACTACATATAGTATACGAAACAGTATTTTCAATATAGTGTAAACAAAGTTCTTAGTTTACGACATACGATGATAAGATCACATTTACTTTATGCCAAACTGCACGTTTCCTGACTGGCGAAGCAATTCAAAGCTCTTCAACTCTACTCAAAGTTTGATCAAACGTTTTTAACTTAGGAATTCCTTATGTTATGACTCAAGTTGGATAAGACTTTCTGAAAATCGTTACTGGCTTATAAAAATAGTTCTAAATTTAATTAACATGCAAATTGTACAGCTAATTTAGTATTATCGAAGTTTATACTTTAAGGTTCTTTCTTTAATAAATTTTCGTATATATTTGAAGTATTTGCAAGGCAAAGCGCGGCGTTGAGTTCCGTCACTCAGTATGCAATGCCTCAATTCGGCGGAAAGTGGGGATGGGAGTGTCTTAACACTAGGTTCTCTCTGCCTGCCTTGCTATATGCGGGATACAGCGTGAAGCTATGTATGTATCTATGTACAAGTATGTACTCGTATGTAATAATTGTATAAAAACATTTGTTATAATGTTATGGTTGTTAAATGACTATGATAATAGTTTTACATATTGAAGGACAATATAAAATTTAGAAAATATTATTACATTTATTAAGTTTAAATATAATTTTTCACCTTTCACCATACCACCGTCTTTTGAAGATAGAAATATGAAAAAAAAATCAAAATAAAGAAAAAATGTCAAATTAATGCTCCAAAAAATAACATTTTTGCACACAATGCAATGTTATTGTTGGAATTCGGGCAAAAAACCACGAACGGAGTGTCCTGACACTAGGTTCACTCCGACTACACTGCTATGAGGAATCAAGTGGAACTGCTTAGTAAATTATGGAATTGTAGCACTCTAAGTATGATAATTTAAAACATAAAGTAGTACTCTCATAAATTCATATTTGTGGGTCATATTATTACAATATATTAAGATGTGAAGGAAAAATGTTGGACTTCGTTTTATCAATATTATGCGGACAGAGGATTAAGAAATTTGACTTGGGTATATTTAATATGGAGATAAAGTGTAATAAACCAATATTTGTTATAATAATCCATTAGACATACATTAATTTAATAAAATACACATATTTTTATGTATTTGACACACAGAAAAGTGTAAAAAGTGACATAACGTGTATGTCACTGCGACAACGCATATTTTACCCAACTGTAAATATATATTGAGGCCTGTCGTGGCGCAGAGGGACAAACGTAGGGCTGTAAACGCGACCAGTTTGGGGTTCGATTCTTACTCCAGGAAATTAAAATAATAAATATTATTTAGTATTTTCATTTCCTCGCTCTGGTAACAAGACAAAGCGTCCCACACTCACGCACAGAATGCCTCAATTCGGAAAGTGGGGAACGGAAATGTTAAAAGAGAACTGAATCTTAGCACTAAGTGCTCTCGTTCCCGCTACCTATCCTGCTATATGCGTGATACAGCGTGAAGATAAGTGAAGTAAATATTTATGTATTTACTTAAAATTATTCCTTGCCTACACTGTAATAATGTATGAATGATGCCTGAAACGATCTCGAATATAAAAATGATATGGAAATATAAATTAATGCTTAGTATTAAAGGCAAACTGCAACAATGTTATATTGTAACTTAATCAGTTTTAAAATTATTTTAAGATTTCATAGTATATTAATAGCCATTTAATAAAGTCTCTTGATATTCATACGGGTATAAAACTTACGGCAAAACACTGCTAGTTGAGATGTAGGGAAAAAATAAAAAGCATTTTTATAATAGAAAACATCTGCAGTATAAATGTACCACTTTATTATGATGTTTAACTACCAATTAACAGCGATATACAATTTTGTATCAAAACGCGCCAAGAGAGGATTGCTGTTCTAGTACTAACGACACACCCATACTTTACATGGTAATTTAGTGACTTTGCGTATTCATAGATTCACTATGTGGGTCGTCCGTCGTGGCGCAGTGGCACAAACGTGCGACTGTGAACGCGAAAGGTTGTGGGTTCGATTCCCACTTCAGAAAATGTAAAATTTACTATTTTCATTTCTTGGTTTTGGTAACAAGGCAAAGCACGGCGTTGAGTTTTGCCACTCAACACGCATTGCCTCAATTCAGCGGAAAGTGGGGAACGGAATTGTTGCAAGAGAATGGAGTGTATTAACACTGGATTCTCTGGTTCCCCTCTGCCTACCCTGCTATGTGCGGATACAGCGTGAAGATAAAAAAAAACCATGTGGATGCACGGCTCATGGCGTTGTAGGGAAAGGAGGTTAGACCAGTACCTTTAACTCACCTTCACTGCCTAAGCATCATCTCTCTACCTAATCAATTTTAAAAAGCTTCTACTAATACGCTTTTTTCAATATATGTTAACAACTTCTAGAAGACTACTAGACTTCTAGAAGTATCATCATCAAGCCCAAATTTGAAACATATTTAAATGGGTGTTGTACCCATTTAAAAAGCAGATATTGACTTTTTACGGATCTCATTTGTTAAGTTTATTTATAAATATTGTTATTTATTCTATATTGTTATTTTTAAAATGTATTGGTGAAAGCCTTAAAACAGTTTTCTTTGTTTTTACGTTTACGTTTTTGATACAAGTAGTAAAAAACTCCAACCTGGTGTAATGAGAGACTTTAATAAATTAAATATCATCGTCGTAATAAAGTGGAATCTATAAATAAATACGTGAAGCAAAAACTTTGTACCCCTTTTTACGAAAATTACGCGGACGGAGGAACATGAAACTTGGCACTTTTATAGTTTATAAAGCAAAAGAGTGCAGAATGATAATATATTTATAAAAAATGCATAAAAATATATTAAAGTAATAAATTAAATGTTACACACACTACCATGGTTTGACATGCACCTTTATATGAAGTGACATATACTTTGCTAGGCAACGCGTTGTTAACGCGTCAACGGGGACACTAGTTTAAATTATTTCGTGTATTTATCATGTTTTATAACTAAAAAACAATATCTATAACTCTCTTTCAATACTTTGTTTTTCCGTCTCTCTCCCAATTATACTTATAATTCACTCAAACATTTCCCGTTCCAATGTCTCATCGTATTTGTAAGTAATTAGGTGTATAGAACCATTTTAGTAGTTTATAAACTATTTTATTAATATAATATATATATATATATATATATATATATATATAGACAGCCAATTATTTTTACTATCCACTGAACCTTTTTATATACCTATGTTCATGATCACTAACATTGTTAGTAGCTACATACAAAGATTTTATTAAAAAAGGCACAAAGTAACAAAAAGGCAGCTTTTGTATATTCAATCAACGCGTTAAAATCAATCGAGTAGGACGGAAACGTTCCAGCGTCAATAGATTTTGTTTATAAAAAACAAGTTTGCGATGTCGGATTTTGTAGACTGTGGCGTCGTTATCACATCGTCAATACTCGTCAAATTAACATTAATGCAGACGAGGTCACTGACCGCGTTTGGCGAGCGTGGGACCGGCGCGAGCGCAGTTTTTGCAACTACCCGCTACGCCGCCCGCAGGTAGCAAGCACCCGCACATAAAGATGAGTCCATATCAATCGAGAAAATGTTCACAAAACCTGTTTCAACTAAACAGGACAAGTTTTTATATTAAAAAGTAAATCATTCAATATTTTTCTATACGTCTGTACGTACATTTGTTAATACACACTCATCTAACAAAGAAATAACGAAATTTTCAACTGCTCTATAGAAAATAGTGAAAAGCACTCACTATATCAAATAATAACGTGAATGACATTATGAAAAATGAAAAGTGAAGCACGTATTATGAATCTACATTATCCAACATTGAAACAGTTGTAACATAATGAGAACGAAAATATGTCAACAGTGTGTCCTCGGCTCAAGCCCCATCGCGACTTCCATCGTATAGAACATAATTGAACCAATTATACGACATTATATTTATACTAATGTGTGTATGTTTTTTGTTCCAAATCAACAAGGTTGGCCGATGTATCCGGCCAAATAAAGTTGCAAATCTGCAGCGAGATTTTAAAAACGAGTTCGCAATTCCAATAAGCTGGAATATATTATACTAGCGCCCCGCCCCTGCTCTGCTCAGACTGCATACTATATATTACTTTAACTTATCACGTGACTTAACATACATTACATTGAATACAAGTAAGTAATTAAGTTAAAAAAAAGATTTCTTTCAACGTATATCTTATTTTTGTGATATGAAAAACAAGACAACATTTTCGTCATTTTGCTGATTCACCCTGGAAACATTTTATAAATATCCTTTGGGGTGGATTGTACACTAATAATTATTGTGTTTATTTAGAAACCTATATATGAAATGATTTAGGAAACAATATAGTCTGTCTTTTCAATAAATAATCACCATTCTCATTTCGACTACCTCCGTAACACGTGGGAAATAAATAACATTTCAAACAGATAGCGCAAAATTTTGTTATTCAATTTGCATAAATACTATGATATTTAATAAAATAATTAAGAAGTCCAATTATTTTCTGAATATTTAACATTATTGAAAATTAATTTCTTTATTTGTACGTCAATTATAAGAAACGGTAAGCAAAACCTAAATATTTTTTTATCAGGTATCATTAATACGTTTCAATACCTATATTTTATTTGAATTGTAACATTTTTTCTTATTTTTTTTATGCCTTTGTTCATTAATTCTCGTATTTAAATGGAAATATAACAAGGTAAAAAATACACTAATATATAAAATGAAATCTAAGTCTATGCTAACGTCTGACAGCGTCGAATTTTAAAGTTTTTATCAGTGGCTCCCAGGTGATACAATATTGATCCATACGCTGTGAAACTTTGAATATTCTAGAATCTCAGTAACTTCACAGATCGCTTGAGGTTACTAGTACATGTGTCTGCATGTATGTACATTCTCATGCTACACATTCTCTTCAGTTAGGTTTTGAGGCTTAATAAGCCGAACGTAATGGATGACTGTATCCATTTTTTTATCTGTATAGAGAAATTGTGTATTTAAAAAATGTGGGATATTTTCTTGATATTTCAAAAATATATGTTATATACATACTAGTTGATGCCGGCGGCTCCGTTTATTTTATGACTCTTGGTATACTACTTCTGTTTCCATTGAACACTGAAACTTGGAAAAAAAATATTCTGCCTTCCAGCATATGAGAAACTATCGTTTTCTTTCTCTGCCATCTTTCGGAGGATTCAGAGCTTTTATATGTAAATATATTAAATTAATAATATAAATAATAACGCCTGTCGTGGCGCAGAGGCACAAGCGTGCGACGGTAAATGCGATAGGTTGTGGGTTCGATCCCCACTCCAGGAAATGTAAAATTTAGTATTTTCATTTCTTGGGTTTGGTAACAAGGCAAAGCGCGGCGTTGAGTTCCGCCACTCAACACGCAATGCCTCAGTTCGGCGGAAAGTGGGGAACGGAATTGTTGAAAGAGAATGGAGTGTCTTAACATTAGGTTTCTGGTTCCCTCTGCCTACCCTGCTATATATGCGGGATAGAGCGTGAAGTAAAAAAAATGAAATAATACTCATACTACTTTGTATAAAATGATATATATAGCTAAGGCAATACATATTTTACGGGTCAACGGGTCAACTAGAAACTAATATTGTGAACACTTTCAGTAAGCTACAGTAGAAGCTACATGTTTATGTGACAATATTGACAATTTATAGCAAAATTATTCTAAACATCAAATTGATGTAAGAAAATTAACAATCCTTACTTAATATTATAAATGCGAAAGTAAAGTGTCTGTCTGTCTGTTACGCTTTCACGCCTAAACCACTGAACCTATTTTGATGAAATTCGGTATGAAGATAGAACTAAACTTAGGAAAGGACATAGGATACTTTTTATCGCGAAAAAAATGATAGAGGGGGTTGAAATAGGGGATGAAAGTTTGTATGGAAGTTCCTTATTGTCAAACATAAAATCATGTAAGATTGTTTAACTGTTTACAACTTCACCACATAAACCACTTAACCAATTTTGACAAATAGTCTAGGCCTTGGGAAAGACTATAGGATACTTCTTATCATATCGCGCGATATAACCGAATTTCACGCGGGCGAAGCCGCGGGCGGAACGCTAGTAGATATATAATTTTAAAATTATAAACAATATAATGTAATTAAAAGGGAGGCAAAGTCGAAACACAATTAAATACTCATTTCTGCCCTCCTGGACCTATGATTAATTTACTTGCATACATTCCCCTTTTGCATATGTATGTATCGTAATACATATATGTGGCATAAACCATATATATATAAAAAATTCTAGAAGTTTAATCTCAACCTAAGACTAAAATTAAATTAAAACTAGGTGTAGTTGATGCTAAGCTTCGGTGAATGGTCGTAGAAGGTCGAGTGGTAATAAAGGTTTATGACACACGAACGACAGACGAAAATATTTTTTTTACATAATACATTTGTTACTTATTAAGAAACAAAGTTGCAGCTTCACATTTTATCCTGCAAAGCAGGGCAAAGAGAAAGTAGTGTCAATCACTGCCTCCGCTGCTTTTCCCCTGAATTCAAGGCATTGCGTGATGAGTGGTGGAACTTAACGCCACGCTTTGTCTTACCAGAGCGGAGAAATGAAAATAAATGAAATATAAATATACCCGCAAATGGAAGCCGAATCCACAACCAATCGCGCTTACAGTCATACGCTGCGTCACGAAGGTCTCTACACAAACAAATAACGTATATATCCTTACTAATATTATAAATGCGAAAGTAACTCTGTCTGTATGTCTGTTACGCTTTCACATCTAAACCACTGAACCGATTTTGATGAAACTCGGTATGAAGATAGAACTGAACTTGGGAAAGGACATAGGACACTTTTTATCGCGAAAAAAATTGTAGAAAGGGTGTTGAAATAGGGTATGAAATTTTGTATGGAAGTTCCTTATTGCCAAACATAAAATCATTTAAGATTGTTCAACTGTTTATAACTTTCACACCTAAACCACTTAACCAATTTTGACAAGAAATCTAGACCTTGGGAAAGACTGTAGGCAATTGCTTACCATGTCGCGCGATATAACCGAATTCCACGCGGGCGAAGCCGCGGACGGAAAGCTAGTAAAATATAAATATAAAAAGGAAGCTTGTATCATATAGAAAATATGTATATATATAAGTTTTATATACTTTTATAAGGGAATCACTGTTATTACACATTTATCCATAAATCTTTTAAGCATAACAATGCAGATTTATATTGGCTGTCATGAGCACAATCCTTATTTATTTTCCTGAATTATGTTTCTTTTTTGGAAACACCACCAAATGAACCATTTTGTTTTATAAATTAATTAGAAATAAATAATAATACAGTAGTTTTTATTTTTCACACACTTAAAAATGGTAAATTCCGTTTAAAATTACCCTTAATCGTAGTCGCGTGTAAAGTATAGATCGTCAAGTGATGATTCATAAGACCTAGAGATCTCTAACCAAAATACATAGTTTGTATATACCGGTTCCTTAAACTTTGCTAAAAATAAACAAATATATTTTTACATAGAAGCTTGAGATTTCCCATCGATATTTTAAACGTTTTATCCGTTGAAATATCACGCGATTATAACTTTAAAAATATGTCTAATACATTTGAAATTTTACAAAACAAACAAATAGAAATACAATAAAATATATTTATGATAATTTTTGTACAAAAGAAAATGAAATCAGTGGTACTGAACGTAGAAGTGTGAATCGAACTCGCACTTATCCGGTTATTATTGATTTTAGGTAGTTATAATTTTGTTATTGTTTAACAATGTTGTAATAGAAAATTCTGAGTAAGTTCAAAAGTTCATCATGACATCGAGCTTATACTGTATTTAATGGTTTTAGGGTCGGATAGCAAACATTATAAGCTATTATCAACAACTTTCCTTTGATAGCGAGGTTGGGGCCAAACTTTAAGAGATAAAGGATAAAACTTAAAGTTGTAAACTTGTTCTTTATCACTATTTAACTCCGTCTTGTAAGTGTTCAGAGTCTGTGATGATACTGCATTTAATTATGTGTTTGTAATGTCTTCTTTATAGAATCCTATACAGTTATGTTAGGTAGTTTATTTATCTTCATGTATCTCCAACAAGTGGTGTTTTAAGTAGAATAACCTAGTGCATAGCCACACCACTTTCTACAACCACGGAAAGACATAAACAGAACCCAATATCACATTTGTCACCAGATACTCTTACAAACTCGAATAAACAATATTAACAATATTATTTTATGTACATAAATACATAAATAAATAAAGAAATACAAAATATGTCCTTCCTAAATATATGTCGCGCCTAGAGTACCGGTTATATATGCGATGGTTATTACGTGAACTAATTGAAATTGTGGAAATCCATTAATCCGTTGATTTTGGTACTCCTGAAGTGGTTTTGACATCTCATCATTATCAGTTCAAATTCATAATCATTATATCAGCGAAATTGTAATTTTTTAGATATCGCTTTCTTATTTTTTCTGAAAATTACAATGAAATGGCAAACTTAGGTCTTATGTTAAATTGTAAAATACTGAATTAATAGACTTGTGCGTAAATAAGTCGTACCTAATTAAGCTTGGAAAATGCTTGTAAATTCAAATTTCACATCTTAAGCACAGATGGTTCCCTAGTCTTGTTGAAAAGCTAGATATTGAATTCATTCACTGAGTATAAAATATTTTCTTCTATTTTAATTATATTTATGTTCAATCACTGAAAACAGAATTCAGTATTATTATACAATAATGTCCCTTCATCTTAAAGATACTCGTCATTTTTTATCAATTTATATGAACCTAGTGTCAGGACACTCCGTTCTCAATTTTCCTTGCAAATGCCAGACACCGCGTAGTGGCGGAACTCAACGCTGAACTCATAAATATAATATGCATGTTTGACCTAATTCCAATTTTTATATACGATCCCAAACTTAAATTTCTTGTAAGCTAAACTTTCACGGTGACAGTCTAAAAGTAGTTTAAGTTTGAGGTGTCGTATTCGGGTGACACGTAAATCAAATTGACAATGCTATTATAAAGATCATATAACTTCCGGAAACAGTCGCCTAAAATTTTCTTATATTCTACTAGAAGAGAAAATTACAATTAATATTTTTTAAAAGATCATTTAGTTTAACACTTTTTTATAATATGAGTAAACTGAACAAGATATGCTTTTGTTATTGCTTGGAAAATATGAATATGATTTTTGACGATGACAATCTTTGGTTGGTCACCAGTGACGCTTTAAGGTTCCTGTGCCTTTTAAGGGGGGATTATATATGGGATTACATAAGCAGTATTGATAATCATATCTTTTATATAAATCAAAGTGCTTTGGTGTAAAACGTACGACGAAAAATGAGACATACGACAAAGTATACTTTGTTCCAATATCGGTAATTATTTTGCATAAAATGGATTATTTTGCTACTAGGTTCTCTTGTCATCCCACTTATATGAAAAAACTAAATTTCCTAAGGTCTAGACTATTTGTCAAAATTGGTTAAGTAGCTTATGTGTCAAAGTTATAAGCAGTTAAACAATCTTACATGATTTTATGTATGACAATAAGGAACTTCCATACAAACTTTCATCCCCTATTTCAACCCCCTCTATCATTTTTTTCGCGATAAAAAGTATCCTATGTCCTTTCCCAAGTTCAGTTCTATCTTTATACCGAATTTCATCAAAATTGGTTCAGTGGTTTAGGCGTGAAAGCGTAACAGACAGACAGACAGACAGACAGACAGAGTTACTTATGAATTTATAATATTAGTAAGGATAATAACCTATGTTTGAACATGTTATAATATGTGATTTTATTAAAGCAAGATCTTTATTTATTTGAAAATATTTTTTTATTGATTCATATACTTTTACAATGAAGTAAATTTATAAATTATTTCAGCTTCTCCGGATTAAAATCCGCTACTTCCGTTATACCAGACATGGCGCCACAATACCACGAAGTTGCTCTATGCCATTAAATGTTGAATACATTTCGCAATCTGCTTTCAAATCACGTTTAATTTAATTTGATAAGCTTAATTGGAACCACCAATTAATTCAGTTCTAAAAAATAAGTATCAGAAAAAATAAAGTTTTACTATTTTGTGATTCGCTTTAAAAATAAATTTTATCAATTATATGAACGTAAAATATCGTCAAATTACATATAATTAAAGAAACCAAATGTATTTATGCAAAAGTAATATCCAATGCTTTGGCTTTATACTCTAAGCTTTTTATATACCATTAAAATTAAAAGCCTATAAAATAGGGCCTTTGCACCAAAAATAGCTATGCTGTTACATATAAAATGTTTATTTCAAGTAATATACTGTTAAAAGATGTTAGTTTATAGAGAAAATAAAACATTTAAACTGCAGGTACATATACCTACGCGAATATATTATAATGAATGTAAATCAGCTGTCACTGCCAGGTAGCCGCTATGTAAATAATCAATCACAGTAACTAATAAAGACTTGACCATAAACAATATCTTTTGAAATAAAAGTTTCAGATAACGTCGAGACATTCATTAGCGGGGCAATAACCGAATCGCAAATCAAGTAAACATGACCTGTCGTGGGCGTATCGCTAAAATTTAAAAAGGCCAGACTTAAACAACCTGTTTTCGATTATATTTTTTGTATAATAAACTCAAGTTAGCCATCGCTCTTGGAAATTGCAATATGCAACTTCAATTTATATTTTAGATGTAATGCATTGACAGTGTCGGGCAGATGGAAGTTTTGGGAGGAATATTTTGTTTCTCATTAAAAATATAATTATATGTTTTTAAACGCCTGTCGTGGCGCAGCGGTACAACCGTGCGACTGTAAACGCGACAGGTTGTGGGTTCGATTCCCACTCCAGGAAATGGAATTTTACTTTTCCTGGGTTTGGTAACAAGGCAAAGCGGCGTTGAGTTCCGCCCCTCAGCACGCAATTCGGCGGAAAATGGGGAACGGAGTGTCTTAACACTAGGTTCCCTCTGCCTACCCTACTATATGCGGGATACAGCGTGTATAAAAATGAAAAGTAATAGATAAAACAAAACTTAAAATAGATTCTTTTTATTACTTTTTTTTCATTTACAACAAAATCATTAATATATAAATGGAATTCATTTTAAATGTAAAACTCATACTACATACACTAAGACTGCAGGCCAGAGATAACGTTAGAGATTGACGCGTAGTGTTTTTCTCAGCGATAGGGCAGGACTTCTTTCATTTTCTTTCTATTTGTATAGTATCCATTTTCCTACTGTAATTGTATAGCAAAGAAATTATTGAAGGGAGACAATTTTGACCGCATATATTATCTATATGAGGTGACTATTTTTCTCTCTTTAGGGATATCCTTAAAATTGTCCGATTTTTTGAATTGTCATGCTGAGTTGTTATTTTGAGTGTACGAGTATGTAGTAAGGTTTACCGTATATTTTTTTACTAACACTTCGTATTTTATATATAGAAGATTCGTTATATTCGTTATTTTTAAAAAACTTATATTTGTTTATTTAGATAAAGATATAAGAAATTTAGTTACAGTGTGTCTAATTGAATAACAATATACAATAGATTTTCTTGAGTGTATTTTAAATTCATCATATTATAAATATTTATAAAATTATAAAATGTTCTGTTCAAATATTCTTAAAATTGAATGAATTTATAATCAAAAGCCTTGTTATTAAATAAAAGAAAAAAGTTACTATCAACAGCCATTTCGAGCTTTTGGGTGACATAATGAGTGTTAGGCTCAATGCCAAAAAACCAACGACCAAGTGCCAAATGGCAATGGCAGGTATACGTTCAGCTTACTGTATTGGAATGAGATTTTTTAGATTCATTTTATATATTTTTTAGAGCTTTTCCGGCATAGCGGAGTACTAAGAACTAAATAGAGTCAGGACACTACGTTCTCCACTTTCCAAAAAGGAAAAAATCCTTGTTGAGTGGCGGAACTCAAGGCCGCATTTGTCTCACTAGAGAGAATATGTAGGAATAATTGATATATATTGTTTCCCCCAAATGGGAACGGAACTGACAATCCAGACATTAAAGACAGATATTACGCTATGATGGCATAATTTATCAACCATATAATTTTATATTCAGTTTAAAAATTCCTACTAAAATATAATAAATAATAATAATAAAATCTTTATTTCCAGCATCAAACAATTCCAATAGAAACACATACACAATAATTTAAGGACAATAACTATTAACCATTACAATAAATTCAATTAAAATAAAGTAATAATAATAATACCATACATACATACTCGTATATAAATAGATAAGTCGAGTCATTCCTAGCTTTTTAAGAAAAAAAATTGACCAAAGCATCACAAAATTTCGCAATTCGATAACCCTGTCTTAACCAGGTCACTAACATACACACTAAGTAATGAAATTACTCTAAATGAAAAAGGTCGAAGGCTTCATGTAATTGAATCTCCAAGCTAATAGTGTTTGTTCACTACAAACATCATAATTGGCCGCAATTAATAAATAACAAATTTAACTGTTAAATTGTATGGTACACCAGCAACCAATATAATTACCTAATAAAAAATAATCTTTACTTACGTTTACGTCTCGTATTATATAATTATCAGGTGTTCTAGAAACATTTCCTGTTAAATGACCAAGTAAAGAAATTATCCATACTGGAAAATATTTAAATGAGATATATTGAAATTTTAATAATTTCCAGTGTGGATATCAAACCCATGGCTATGAAGTCCAAAAATCAAAATATTCTTCATTTAAATAAGTAAGCACTAAATATGTCAGTTAGCATAAAAATGTCAGTATTGTCATTCCTACAGGAAGCTAAAATTGGCTCGGAACGCAGTTCTACTGTAAGCTAGAAACTTAGCGCTATTTTCATTATAATCTTACAATAAATACAATTATTAGCCTCTCGAGAGAACATCAGTATGATTTTTGGACAGAATAATATACGATACTCGTACTTCTTAATAAAATGTTTTTAAAATTGGTCATGACCAGACCTTGGGAAGTCAAATCATTTAAACATTTTTTGACAATACAAATTTACTTAATCCCAATATTGATTTCAAGTGCTAATACATACATATGTACGTATATGGCTATACTCTAAGCTTGTCAGGTTTGTAATTAATTGCATTGTAAATCCGATAGTAAGTAATAGGTGCGATACAATTGATCTAACGCAACCGAGAGAATATAGTGTTGGGAACAGGTTTCGCAGTCCAGTGGTTAGTCCTTGTTCTGTTACAGATGCATCGGACTACGGTTTATTAATTTAAATAATGATATATATTATAGTATTTAAATTATCACTATTTATAAAATAGAAATGATTATATTTCTCGGGTTTTGGTTTGTTTTAACCATCCAGCTGACCGAACTGAAAAAATATGATTCATACTCTTGCATATTATACAAGGATTCAGTTAGGTAACGAATTAGGGATACCATTTTGCGTAAAATTGGATATGCAATAGCTTGACCCCATCAGTACAAAATCGGCTTATTTAATTTTGGCAACCAAAAGAGTAATATATATAATAAGCAGTAGGGAATGTAATATAACCCTTTTTGCGGTTCTGCTTTCCTTAATCTTTCCTTATAATATAAATATATTATAGATAATATGTATAATATACAATGATGATACATTACATTTAAAATATCTCAAGTCCACGTTTGCCTGCTAAAATACTGATAAGAACTAGACCTAGACCGCCCCTATCTTTAATTCTACCGAAAATAGAAACTCTAATAGAAACTTTCAATATAAGGACTAAAAGACAAACATACAAACCTAATCCGTGTAAGGTATAACATTTGTAAGCTCAGTCGTAAATAGCAATTTTTTATTAACTCATCTCGAAGTTCCCTTTTCCAGATGAAAGTCAGCCCTGAGGCGCTAATTCAGTTAACATGTCTGTGACGGGCGACGCCTCGACGAGGCACATTACTAAATGATGTAATAAAAATATATAGTTCGCCAAATTCGATAAGAATACTTGCAACTTATTTTGATCTCTTTAAAATAAATACATACATATATATTTACATAGCTTCACGCTGTATCCCGCATATAGCAGGGTAGGCAGAAGGAACCTAGTGTTAAGACACTTCGTTCCCCACTTTCCATCGAATTGAGGCATTGCGTGCTTAAATTTAATCCTCTTTAAAATAATGTATTTTATTTTTTAAACAAAATAGAAAAGAAGGGAACGATTGTGTTTTGTTATATCTATCGTCAGTACTTATATCGATATTTGTATTGATTGAATATCTAATGATGAAAAGAGACAAAATATTATAAATGGCGATCGAATACCCAATAAACTTAAAATACAGTAATGAAATTAGTTGTAGGATATTAGGGGTCCAATATCATATTTTACAAGAAGAATCTTTTTTTTTGCTCTGTCACTAAATAGTTTAATTACTCTAACATGAACGTTATATGATTAGGATTGTATAAAAAATTTGAAAAATTATATAAAATAATTTCTTTTATAATAAAATTTAGGACACCTACATTCATAAACTTATTTTTATAAAAAACATTATTGTATCCTCTAGGTCGACATCGCATCTACAACATCTCTGGTGTTGTAGATGTCCATGGGCGAAGGTAACCGCTTACCATCAAGTGGTCCTTCTGCTCGTTTGGCATCTGTTATCCATAAAAAAATATATATATGTGACTAAAACATGAGTTCGTTATATTTCCATATTATATTTATATTATTAAGGCTTTCCAAAGCAATATTCAAGTTTGGGGTTTGGCTTAATAGCAAAATCTATCATTTGCATGACGTACAGAATCTATTCAAACCCATCGTGCAACAAAATGTCTTCAATGAGCTGTTGAAACATGATTTATTGAATGTCTGTCGCAGTTTCGTCGGAATATATACCGAGAATAATTCAATATTAGAAATAATTTATTTATATAATAGTAGTTTCTGTGACCAGACAACAGACAATAATGATTATGATTTTAAGAAAAATAAAAGACTTCAAATAAAATGCGCTAAAAAGTACATTTCCTACTTCAAAACTATCATATAAAAAAGAACCATCAAAATTTAGGACTTTCTATTTTTAAGGCGGTTAAAAATGAAGAGTATTAAACTAAAAAAAAGATTCACGCCGCATCCCGCGCATGGCACGGTAGACAGAGTGATCCAGAGAACCTAGTGTTGAGATACTCCATTCTCTTTTTAATCCATTCCACACCTTCCGCCGAATTGAGGCATTGCGTGCTGAGTGGGGGAACTGAACAAAAAAGAATGAGTACATTATTTATTCATGAGTACAATTTTCCTAAGAATTGTTTTTCCTAATGAAAAATTTTAATAACTATTAAAAAAAAATCTTTTTGGTGATATACCTGTGTGTGTGAAAATTTCTAATTAATTAATAATTCATTCACTCCAATGTATTACGTTAATCATAGATTAAAAAAAGGGTCTTTACAAATTCTGAATTGAATATGTAACTGAATATTGTTTATGTAACTTATTCAAAATCAACAATTATTTGTAGAATTATTCATATATATTATAATTTTTCTTTTATCTCGAATCAATGCATACGGCCTTAAATTCCAATAAATAAAAATATCGTTTTGGTAAAGACAAATGAAAAACACATTTATTTTCATGTATTCTCTGCTCTGCGTGAATATTATTCTAAAAGAATAATAAAATATACGTTGTCACAAAAAATCGAATTACAACACTGTAGATTGATATAAAAATTAAAATAATTAAATTCTTTTACCATAATTTTCATTGACTTAAAATGGATCCAATGCAAAACATTTAATGTAGTAGTCATTATTTATGCCTTTTAAGGTTAATTGTGGCAATGTACATATATGGACATATACCTAAGTGTATAAAAATGCATTATATTTTTATTTATTCATAAGCAAGAATAATAACTATAAGAATGCCTCAATTCGGCGGAAAGTGGAAAACGGAATTCTTGTAAGAGAAAGGAGTGTTTTAACACTAGGTTCTCAGGTTTCCTCTACCTACCCAGCTATATGCAGGATACAGCGTGAAGTTAAAAAAAAAAAAAAGAATAATAACTTAAATTATTATTTTTAAAACTTCATACTTTATCCCACAAAACTGAAAGAACCTAGAATCAAGGCACTCAGATACGTTCGTTCCGCCCAAATTTCAGATATTACATGTAAAGTGGCGTTTTTCAACATCGCGCTGTTTGACCATAGTGGAGAAAAGAAAGTAACTAATTTAAATATAATCATTCCCCCAATCGATAATCGAACCCACAACCAATCATGCTTACAGTGTACACTGTCCCACTGCGCCTCGATGGCGAACTTTTTTTTTTTTTAACTTCACGCTGTAACCCGCGTATAGCAAGGTAAGCAGAGGGAACCAGAGAATCTAGTGTTAAGACACTCCATTCTCTTTCAACAATTCCGTGAAAATTTGTTATAATTAATTACAAGTATACGTCTTTACGGAACATAAAAGGTCGTCAATTGTGTTTAATCGATAGACGGGCTATTTAAAGCCGAGTGTCCGGGGTTCCAGTGTGTGCACACTACCCTCTATATTCTCTTCAAGGGTGACTCTTTACGACGTCATACATCATAGATTTCCGACGTACCGTATATCACTTAACGTTAGGACAAAGTAAACAAACACATAATATACCATAAATATATATAGGTAAGTATTATAGAAATTATATCGCTATATATTAAGAGGTGCGGGTTCGAGTCCCGCTGCGTTCAAATTTTTATACGTTTTCTAAAAATGTTTTTCGTTTCCTAAGTGTGTGATTAACAATTTAAAACTATTAAAAATGTATTTCGAGTTTAAGTTTGTTATATCATTGCACTGAATACACAAAGGAAATATTTGGATTGCTTTTTGCTTGAAAATTGATATACAAGTGTGTACATGCGGAAGAAGTGCATGAGGACTTTTTATAATATTGCATCAGATATTCATTAAATACATTTATATTATTAATAAATATTACTCATGATACCACATTTTTGATATACAGTTGTGGCTACACAGTATTTAATTAAATTTTTTTTTAGCTTCACGCTGTATCCCGCATAAAGCAGGGTAGGCAGAGGGCACCCAGTGTTAAGACACTCCGTTCTCCACTTTCCGCCAAATTGAGGCATTGCGTGCTAAGTGACAGAAATCAACGCCGCGCTTTGCTTTGTTACCAAACCCAGTAAAGGAAAATACTAAACTTTTACATTTCTTGGAGTGGTAATCGAACCCACAACCTGTCGCGGATATATTAGTTATAAATACGCTTTGCACAATTTATTTATTAACACAAATTAACAAAACTTTTATCTTAAGTGCCGTTATAGTTTACACAACGTCTTTGCCGTTAAAGAAACAAACAATATACTTTCGCATTTGGCATAAGGTAAAGTACAAGTAATATGGGCTTTTGTTATATGGCATGTTAGTTGGTTATTTTAATCATTCGTGGGATTAATATATTGCTTTCCTGCCTAAAATATTTCTAGGCCTAATTTTTATGTGCACTCAGACAAAATCGTGATTAATAAAATTTGTTCCAAATTTATATATTAATATACAGTTCGATTCATAACGAATTCCGATACATTATAATTAAAACTATTGTTTACCAAATGTATTGCATTTGTAATGTGTAATATTGTGACATAGGAAGCTTCAGGTCCGCTCTAGGGAAATCTACTGCTACCAGCTGCAATATTGCAAAGGAAAGATTAATCCATCTAAATACGTATATCTACATACATCTATGTTTAAAAAAACATCTTTTATCTATTTTACCATCTTTTGAGCTGGAAATCATAGATTTTAATCCGTAAAGACAATAATTAAAGGGAGCTCTATAATATGAGTTATTATTAGAATTTATCCCTATTACAATACTGCACCTTCCAGGCTCTCTGAAATCGCAATTAATGTTAAAAAATAATACCTGCTGCATTTTGTTTTATTCAGTGTAGAAATAAAAAAGCTCACCAAATAGAGTAATTTTATTTTAATTGTATCAAATCCTTCCTTTACTCAGTTACTAAGTGACTGACAGCCGAAAATACTGGATGCACGAAGCTAAAATTTGACACGTAGCTTAGCATTAAAAAATGATTTTTTGAAATTTCCACGGCAACGAGAAAGATCGGGACATAATGTGTTAGAGACGAAACTACGAAAAATAGAAATGGCTAAAGGAAAGATTGCAAGGATCAAGTCCACACAAACGACGTTACGGGATATTCGTATATTATAAACGTCAACGTGACGCATATTTTATCTTACTCAATATAATAGCTTTGTTTAACAAAGGCCGCGACAGAGGCGAGAAAAAGGCCCAATTTGATTAATAGCTCAAAACTTTTCGTGTACACTTAAGAAAATTGTTGTTTCTTAGTGTTTCTATGAAATTATTTGAGTACAATGAAAAGCAAATTGTGAAATTAAAATTCTGATCGTCTCGGCATTTTAACGATGTTTATTTTGTCTCTTGATACTTTTACGTACTCGTATGTATATTTAGATATCACTTGCTTAATTATTTATACGCTTTAAAATAAAGTTTATAGAAGAAAGTGAGAAATTGAAAATAAGCAACTGTAATATAATTATTGAATTCGACAATCTTATTACATACAAATTATCTTTAGGGTAGTTAAAGTTAGATAAAGGTTATTATATAAATATGTGAGATCTACTACAATTATATTGAGAAACCGTATTGTTTAAACATCATAAAACATTTAAGACAATCTGTGCAGCCGATCAAGAACATATAAAATAATAATAAATATTAATTACTATATACATGCATTTATTTACGGAGGAAGCTTATCAAGCGCCCAATAAAACAGTAACCCAATATTGGAAGGCAAGCTTTACATCAGTAAGCTCACGTTGCCAAGTAACCGAGGGCAGGACAATACGGGCTCGTATTTACTCAGCGCCTGCTCAAACAGACCGACTAGAAGCTGTTTATTACCTTTTTTACTCCCTTTTTAACTCGCTGCTACTACAGTGACCGTCACGCTTTGTGTGTGGTCGCTGTGGCGGTTTTAGAATATAACTGAAGAGGTGATAGGCATGTAAGTGTGGTAAGTACTTAGCCGTGTGTACTCAAAGATTCAAAACTTTACGTAATAGTTCATTTTAACAGAGCTTTACTATGATACAAGCACGTTATGATGTATATAGACTAGTGTAAAAAATTTGAAGCGCGCTAGCGACTACAATTAACACGTTGGCTCAGAAGAATCTTAATCAACAAGTGTTCATTACATAATTGACTTGTTTTTACAAACACGTCGTTCCACGATAAAAATGTACATCTGACGGCGTCTAAATAGAGACACTTTCATTAGGAGTAATAGACTGATTATGCTTGTGGCTTATAACATTGTGGCGCTGTGCGAGTATGCGTACGTGTAGATATGGGCACGCCGGCGAATAAATCAAATGTTTTTTGTTGACACTCCTTATAACTCGATCGAGTCAACAGCAATCCATTTTGGTCGGCGAATTTTCAACTTTTTCTCAGTTCGGTCGACGGTCGACGGTCGGTATCAATCATAATTGGTCGGTTTTTGCGATTTCCAGAATCGGCGCGCTGCGTGCACGCATGTCCGCGACGGCGCGGGTGCGCGGCGTGCGCGGGGGGTGCGCGGGGGGTGCGCGGCGGGGGAGGAGGGGAGCGCGGGGGTGTCACTGTGCAAATGCACTCGTAAACCCGACGCGAGGTCAACGCACCCCCTCTCCGCGCCTCGCTGCGCCCGCGCACCCCGCCATTATAAAACGTTTACAGCTACGATATATTTGTTTGCTTATAGATTAGACTGCAGTAACCCACTTCCGACAAGATTTCTCCTTGTTTTTTTTAAATTTTTGTTGTTTTTTTCTTATGTCCTTTAAACACTAAATCGCACAAAGGGATGACATCATCTCAAGTTTCTTTAGTGCACTCTTCGTTTAAAATTCATTCATTACGCACCGCGCTTTAAAAAACGCTTTTTAGTTTTAAGCTCAATGAAGTGCTTGTGTTGTTAATGAATGTTATAGGAAAGTAGGTTTTGGAGCACGGTAATACAAGCCACAAACTAGGCGGTGCACGAGTTTCGACAGGCTATAATTATGCGTGTAAATATGCTGCCATAGACGTCGAGACGGTGCAACTGCGGCTGATTTTATAATGAAAACCGGAAAGAAAGAATCGTACCTGTTCATGTCTCGTCGCGTGTTAATATGAGAGCCTTTTTAAGCGTTAATTCAAAGAGATACTGAGGTTCACGTTAGCTTATTATAGCTTATCGCTAAAATATTGAAGTGTTGCTACTTTTAGAGATTATATCATTCTTATTATATCAAGCTTATTCTAATGATAATGAAGTTGTTATGTTTTTCCTTGACCTCCCACGTGTAGCATTTATCAAATAAAAGATTACACGGATCGATTTTTTTATTGTCAAGGCTAGTAATTTTATTATGTTCGGAACTAACTAATAGAACTTTTTAAAATTTGTATACTCACATCTTTTATCTTTCTTTTTTTAAAAGGATAACGATTTTTTTTTTTCACTTCTCACTTCCATAAAGTACTGTTTTATGCGTGAAAAAGTGGGGAACGGATTTATTGAAAGAGAACGGAGTGTCTTAACACTAGGTTCTCAGATTCCCTCTGCCTACCCTGCTATATGCGGGATACAGCGTAAAGTTAAAAAAAAAATCCCCTATTACATTACACGTAACTCTTGCAAAAATACGTCTAGTCTATAAACTTTCAACGTAGAAGTTATTAAAGAAGTTCGCGATAACATACGATTATTATCAGTCCCATGGGACACGTGAAAGTACAATGAGATACTAGTGTTATTGATCGCTACCTCTACACTGTTTTCACAGACTTATTTAACACTCACTTTCACGTTTTTTCCCGCATAGAATGCTAGCCAGAGTGAACTTAGTGTTAAGACTCTCCGTGTAAAGTGCTCCGTGTAATAAGCGAACGCAGTGTCTATTTAACATTCGCATAAGAAATTATGAGTATGATTAGCAAATAATTTAAATTTTTAATAAATATATAATATTCATATGATAAATAATCATGAATATAGTAAGAACTATTTAAAATAAAAGAAATTGCTATTTATTATAATATTTTCCATATATAGAGAGAATTTTTTAACTAAGTTTCCATTTATCTAGATACTATAAGTGTTGTAGCGGAACCCACCCCCACATTTTGATTTACCGGACAGAAGAAAGTAAAATAATTTGCAAAATAAAACACAATGAATTTCTTTACCGAAATCGAACCCACATTCATCGTGCGTACGTTTAGACACTGTCCCACTGAACCACAATAGCGTCAGGATATTTTAATATGCACATGTACATAACATAAAATACACTAAAAAGTACACTTGTTACGTATAACTCATAAACATCTCGTCAGAATTTAGTTAAATTTAAACGAGACACATCAGAATCATCAAAATTGGTTCACCTAGTAAAATATGCCGTAACACATATAAAAAAGTACAATTGAATTAAAAACCTCTTCCATTTGTTGAAGTCGGTTAAAATCACATAACTTATGTTGGTCTCATGTCTACACCTGATCCCAAGACCATTGATTCATTAGCATATCATTATCATTACTATAATTATGTACGCCTACGTCCTACTAATGCTTTAAATGCAAAAGATTGTGAGGGTGGATGTTTGTCAACCTTTCACGCAAAAACTACTGAACGGATTCAGATTAAATTTTACAGTAAGATAGCTTAAACAAAAGAGTAACACATAAGCTCATATTTATAGATATTTCGTGTAATTTGACCATAATATAACGACAAGTATCAAGTGTAAAAATAACAAGTAGAAATACATTATTGTATTGTACAGTTGCCAAGTGTGGAGCAGTCACACGGAGTGCGCCAACGCATGTCGGTGCCGGGGCGAACGGCCTCAAGAAACAATGCGTTCTATTATTTAACCAAACGACTAAACCCTACCTGACCCTATTAGCTTCTTTACAGCAGGTTAAATGTGCATAGGATTACATATGACCGTGCCTATCGTGTTACGTACAGTATGAGTATGCAAATTAATCAATTTTTTTAGGGAAGAGAATAAGAGGAACTTCTTACGAAGTAAGCAAAGTGTTGAGACTGTATGCTGTCTTTTAGACCATTTTATAGGAGACATTGTTTGCAGGGTGGTGGAACCTGAAGCTTGATCTAAGTTGCCTGAAGAAAAATTAAACAATAAAAAACTTTTATCATTAATATTCCTCCGAGTGGTAATCGATCTGTAACCGTCCGTATTGTTCATTAAGTGTGTTACTAATAAATTCCTGATTTTTACGTGGTTATTATCAATTGATAGAATTGAACAGCAATTAATACCTTAGCTATAAAAGAATAGAAAAGAAAACATGACATTTTTATAAATACATACTAGTGGCCCCGTTGACGCTTTAACAACGCGTTGCAACTTATATGTGACTTTATATAAACATGCATGTCAGACCATGGTAGTGTGAGTAAAATTTATTTTATTAATTTAATATATTTTTATGCACTATTTTAAAAAGATATTATCATTGCGCACTCCTTTGCTATATAAACTATAAGTGTGCCAAGTTCCATGCTCCTCCGTCCGCGTAATTTTCCTAAAAGGAGGTACAAAGTTTTTGCTTCTTGTGTTTATATATAGATTTATTTTAAAATATAGATAGTCAATAAACTCGCTCTTTACTTTATGTAATGAAAATTATTTAGTATTTATTTTCCATTGCTTATATTAAAACATTTACAATTTAGTTTAGAACAGACGGAGTCCTTTCCGCCTATTTAGAGACGCAAGGAAAAGAAAGTTGACCTTCATGGCAGTCAAATAGTGAAATTTGCTTTAGCCCCTTGTTGTGGAATCAAGTAAATAGCATTATTTTTCCCGGATTCAAACACATTACCACTGCGTTCTATTAGACATAAACTAACTACACTGTACAAAGAGATTAGAATATATTCTTAGCTAGACTTTATTGTATCTATAAAAGGTGTGCGCCTCTTTATTAAAGTTGTCTTCGTAAACGAAACCTGATCTAGGCGTTATTAATACCCCACACTTGCCGATGCAAATTTTATATGCGACTAACGGTGAACGGCCATCAGCGTATAATCTGCTATACTGATTAATATCCTCGAGACGGCAATTGGGCTAAAATTTACCTTGAAAATATTACTATTATAAAATAATTCACTATTCTCTGATACGCTCCATTTTGTGTTTTTGATTTATTTTATGAGAATGTCTTTTTAACGTCGCCCATTTACTGTAATAAGACTGATGTTGAAGATTTTTACGCGTTGTTACTTTAAGCTCTGAAGCAAAATTTATTAAATAATTTACTTCGTACCCATATAAATAATGCCACCATGAAATACAAGTAACGTTATGAGTTAAATCCACATTGTGAAGAAATTATTATATTTAAAACATAATAACATTCATTGTTATTAGACAAAAAGCATTGTTAGTATCCACCATACAAATTTCTCTAGGTTTACGTCGTTAATTCATAAGAAGCGAAAAGGTAAAATGAAAATCGCATATCTACATACATAAACACTAACATAATAGTCAACTTAAATTACAGTAATAGTTAGTAATTAATTAAAAGCACAATTCTTATTTCAAATTAACTATGACCTAACTAGAAAGTGTAAGAACACATCATTAAAGAGAATGTCACTCAATCATGAAGTAACTCTGTAATCATATTAGTAAATTAATATTCAATTATAAGAAGCTGTGGAAATAGCTATAAAACATATAAGGTAAGCTTTAGTTTCTGTAAATATTAAATTTTGGACTTATGAGTAAGTAGGGAAAACCAAACAGTAAAAAAAAGAGCAAAAGGCGCTTTAGTAAAAGGAAAGCTATCGTAATTCTAAATATATCTTAGAAAAAACTGATGGATTCCAAAAAGATCTTTATAGATTGGTATGTTCTTATTCATATAATAAGGCCGCAGCAATTAGTTTGCAAAACACCTCTTCATACCGTCCGTGGTTGACATATAAAATAAATAGAATACGCCAGTTAAATTTCATGAGTGTTATAAAAGAAAGAAATCGCGTTTACTGAATATCTCATTAATTTTAAAACATATAGGTATGTACTTTTAAGAATTCTATGCCAAACGAGATGAGCTAAGTACAATATTTAAAAGCCTTATTGATTAGTATGACGTTCATACGTCTAATAAAACTTCTAAGTAAAGGAAATTTTATCTACCTTTTAAAAGCTAAAGCTAGATTAACACTTGTCTCTTCAATTAAGGGGACAAACACATTTCGACATCCTATACTAGGAAATATTGCGGCTTCTTGAGTGGTAAGAACCGTGCAATCTCTATTAAGAGTATAATGGATGTATAGTGGCGCGGGCAGCCGAACAAACACTCGCGGACATGTTCCGTGGCCACACCTCTCTCTGAACTTACCGCCAAGTAAATTCTTGGTTACAATATGTTCACGAACTGGGTTGTTCTATTATGCACTGTATTTTTTTAATTTTAACATGTAGTAACGGTATTATAACAAAAGTAATGTCTTTTTTTAATTTATTATAAGCTTCTACTAATTCCTTTGATAATATGAATTCACAAACTGTTATTTTCTGTATATAAACCTTAGCTAGCTAAGCTTATCTACTATTTATTTTAGCAATATTACAGTATACCTAGGTACTAAATTTTGGTGACAGTGAAAAAAGCACTAACCTTCGAAGTTATTTTAGGATACAGGTCCCAAGCGGCGCAACTAGTAGCGGTCCGACAAACTCAGAACAATAACTTATTGTAAAAATTGACAGCCAAAAAATACTTGTAAAAGTATATATGAATAATGTAAATTTTAAAATACAAAAAAGAAACCGCCGAGTCTATGACGACACCTACATTCATTCGAATACATAATGAGATATGATTATTTAAAGCTCATATTCAGAGGTTCATAAACACCGCGAAATATTGAACACGGACTTTCCAATTCGAAAATAATATTTATGGAAATTTTAATTATAATATTTTTCATTCGTAAATTACTAGAATTATAACATCAAACCGGCGCCGTCTGTATCTCCACATAATAAGAATCTTGTTTATAAGTCTTTTGACCCTTTTACGCCCGTGGAGGTGAAGCCCGTAACAAATTTATCGCACCCAAACAAATCTAGTTGTTTGTATTTTTTATCTTCACGCATCTCACGCATTTTGCAAGGTAAAGTAATAAAACTTACTGATACGTCACTTTGACTTTTTCAGGTCTATTACCTATTCGGTAGCTGAATCAATACACACAGGACATTTTTTCCCAATTTTTTTCGAATAAAGTATAGTAAATTAATCTTGTACTCTTTAAGGACTTATGTATATGGCATAGGTATTCATCACTAATAGCGGTCAATCGATTTGTTAATAGATCCTATTGAATTCGCCGCGGCCCGCGAACTCGGCTGCGATACGTTTTAAAACGCTTAATAAATCTTTCTTAATGGCCTTAATATATTAGCCATTTAAACAAAAGATACTCTTTCATATCAACACTCTACATTTTAATATTTTATAACCAACTGTAATCAGGAGCTAATTTATAAGTTTTTAAATATAGTAGTTACCTAACATTTCCATAAATTTTAAAAAACCTCTTAATGGGTAAAATTTAGTACCTACTACTGACATAATGACAATTTGACGCGTCTAATACTTGCTGTCTTAGCAACATATATGCCAATTTATACAAAGAGTTTTTTTTTTTCGACTGTGTAGTATGCTGTTGGCCCTATTGGCCTCGACAGAATCACCGGGTTTTGTGGGGGGCCGAGCTTGAAGAGCTCTGACCCTGGCTTGGCCTCCTTGGGAGGAGGACCATCAACTTAGAAGTACAGTGTCACAAAGGCGCCTCCTGTGGGGCCGAACCTCGGCTTGCGAACATTGCTTGTAGTGGGGAACTTTGCTTTCGCTCGGCCCGAACTTAAGCCTACCGGGTAGGGCATTGGATGCCCTATTATATTTTAGTGGCTTGAAATACAAAGTGTACGTGAAGCATATGGAAGTCTTAGTAATATTTATTTTAATGATTTAATGTAATTTTATTGCGCTATAATAAAAAATATAGGAATTCTTCACCCATGTATTGTTTCTCCATATTTTTGTCTCGCTTCTTAATATAATGACGATTATAATGACTGTAATGTGTTAAGTGTGATAATAGCTCGGCTAAAATATACACAAAACGGACGTAAGAATGTTAAGAAAAAAATTTTTGAAAAGAAATGAGAAAAGCCAACCAAAAACGACGAGCTTTCTGCGTTTTTCAGTCAATCGTAGATTTTTAAAGCAAAAGTAACAGAAACGGAAATTGTGGATCTTACAATTGGGTACCTAACTATTAAAGATGTTCTTACTATTTTATTTTAATGAGTCACTATTTTTCAATTGTAACGATTTGAAAAGTTGAATTCTTTGGAATACCGTTAGTAAAGCACTAAAGGTACCTATAATGCAAGTAAAATTATTTGTTTATCCCCTTATCCTTACTAATATAATATTATGCGAAATACAAAAGTAACGCTGTCTGTCTGTCTGTCTGTTACGCTTTCACTCCTAAACCACTGAATCGATTTTGATGAAATTCGTTATGAAGATAGAACTGAACTTGGGAGAGGACATAGGATACTTTTTTATAAAAAAATGGTAGAAAGGTTTGAATAAGGGATGACAGTTTGTATGTAAGTTCCTTATAGTCAAGCATAAAATCATGCAAGATTGTTCAACTGTTTAAAACTTTCACACCTAAACCAATTGTGACAAATAATCTAGACCTTGGGAAAGACTATAGGCTACTCCTTACCATGTCACGCGATATAACCGAATTCGACGCGGGCGAAGACGCAGGTGGAATGCTAGTTTTATATATGTAGTATCAACTCGAAAGAAACTCACTTTCTCACTCTATATGCCAGTATAACTATGCATTACTTGCACTTAGAAAAAAACAAGAAGAATAAAAACAATAATAAGAAATAAAAATATTAGATAATGAGGATCAATACTTTCTCACATTCTTAGAAATCATGCCGTTGTCTTTATATCCACTAGTACCTATGTATATAACACGTTTTATTCAAATTTAAAACATGCTATAGATAATCATTATTATATTTCCACCTATAATTTGTATTTCTTTTAAAAAAGGCTTTAGTCTTCTTATTTTTAATTTAAATACAGACCTCTGATTAGGCAATTATTTATAGATACTTAATTTAATAATGCCACCACATGCTTTGTTTCTTTTATATTTTATTATTCAAGACAAAAACAAAGTAAACTGTAGATACAAGATAAACGTTTACCTTGTAGGTATCGGCACATTTTTCGCGCCGATTTTCTGAATGTCGTTATCACTATAAAGGGATTGAGTCCATTTTTAGTTTAAAGAAAAAGTGGACACATAAATCGATTCCAGCGTAGAAGCGTATGACGTGAAAAGTACTGTGTTTGCAATAAAAAGTTGTGTAATCTTAAAGTTTCAAGATAAGCCCGCATGGGAAAAGGGTTTTCATGGAAACGACAGTATATTCATTTAAAGTCACGCTAGAAACTTCATAAGAGTCAGATGTTGCCATAGAATAGGGGTGTCACCGCACAGATTTATGGCGCAAAACATTTATTGTGACAATTTTTTTATATGTCCAATATTGTAGATGACACGATTATTTTACCTATGATTTCGGGTTGTCTTTTTATAGCTTACGTATCTCCTGTATATACTTGTTTCTGGCAGCCTTAAAACTGTAAGACTAAGACTAAAAGCTTATTGTTTATCACTCATGGCCTCATACATATATGTGGAAGCTGTAAATTTGAATACCACTGATACTAATTACATAAATAAGTATTTATACTAAAATATACAAACGATGTTATTAGTAATCATTATTTATACGTGCTTCAGTATTGACGGTAGGCGACAGTTCTAACGCTACTCGTATCCTTACAGCCATACGGCCTTCACTCCTGGACAGGCCTCGTCCAAGAACCTCCACGATGGTTGGACCTACAGGCAGTGGCTTCTGGTGACCTTGACTAAATTATCGCTTCCCTAGAACACATAAATATAATTTGATGGATACCTCTGTGTACCTAACAAGTAAGAAGCGTTGAACGGAGCACATGCTGACAAGTTAAACCCTTTATTCTTAACACGTAAAATACCAAAAATGGGTAACGTTTTATTACTAGAGATGTAGAGAGGGCGTACTAATTTTATTTCGTCTACAAAAAGTTGTGCGTGAATGAGGATTAACTTCTAAATCGAATATATATTTATGATAGAGCATCTTTCATTGCTTTATTAACAGCTAATTATGGTAAGCACTCATCAATCATAGCTGGTGCTTCCGACAATTACCGTAAACAGGGCAAATGTATATACGATAGAGTAGAGCCTAGAGGTATATTTTATATTCACTTACTACAATTTACCCATATAATATATAAATTATTATGTTTCGTACCTAAATTACTTTAGTCTAGTTAATATGTAAAAATATGTTTGCATAGTTTTCTTATATCAATAAAGCCTATATTGAACAACATCAAAACACATGAACAACACGATTAATTTCTTAATTCATATCATACAATGTGCATCTTTATTTTTAAACGGTCGTAAAACCAATACTTTAAGGCCGTCGAACGTTTTGAAGAAGATATTAAAAGTATAAAAGTCATTTTTATTATCCCACGTTGAATATTAAATGCGAATAAGAGCGCGAATATCAAGTCGTGTAATTTAAATGGATATTTCTATTAAGCACGTCGGTACTCGTTGACTTGATAAAGGGAACAGATCATAATATATTCCACACAGAAAGTCAGAATAATCAAATTTATATTTATAATTATTCAGACACATCCGAAGTAATGTTTGCGTCTTTGCGTTGAATTAATGTAATTTAAAAAGTATTTTTAGGTTGCAATTAGCTATGTATATTTTAATATATGTATTTTATTTTTGTGGGTATATTTAGAATTTGTTTTAATTTATCTTTTCTCTTGTATTTATATTAAAGATTTTTTTTATTGCAAATTAATATTAGTCATAGGATATAATGCCAACATATTTAAGTAATATTATTATTAAAAACCCATATTTAAGTAATATTTCAATTTATATCTTTTACGTTAATAAGTAAATACGCTATATAAAAAAAGATTTCACAAGAGACAAAAACAAAAACACTCGTGACCCAAATACGAAATGATAAACAACATTTTGCCAAATGTCTGTATTTTCTATGTTTTGGAGTGATTTATAACATTAGCAGAGATACGACTTATTCGACAACGTAGTTAGCAAAATTCATATTTATTTAATGTGTTTCATTTTTTACTATTTATATTGTATAAAGTACTACACATGTTTTACTATATAACGGTATTAAATAATTTATTCTTATAGATATTAATAAAATGTAATTTTATTAAATTTTATTTGGAGCGCCATCTATCATGAAATAACGTAATCATTTTGTAATCCTGAGCGACATCTAACGAAAGAATAAGAAAAAACTTTATGTTTTACATACTACGACTACACAATGAAAGAAACAAAATAAATACTAGAAATTAAAAGTTTTTTTATATTAATAGACTTATATTTTATATATTAAGTGATAATTTATGAATTGAAATTAATAATTCATTAACCATATAAGCAATATTGCTGTCAATGTCAGATGTCAAATGAATTATGATGTCACAATGACAAACGGCACGCTTAAAATACTGCTTGTGAATTTTACTGTCAGTGTCAATTGGTGCGGTATAGAAGTGGCGTGAAGGCGTTTAGTCTTTTATTATTTAAATGCGATTGTTTATAAACGAGATACTTTAGGATATATAATATAATTAAATAAATTTAATATAAACCTTTTTAATGGTCCATATTATTTAACTATATCTAATGTCTTTGCGCTCTATATTATATAAGATTTTTATTATAATAGTGAAAGATGGACGGAAATCACTGTCGGTGTTAATTTAGCGTGTCGTTTTGATGCTGCTGTAAAAGAAATGTAATCTAGTTTAACGAAAAGTGAAGAATCTACCGCGCATAGTAAGTAAATTGCTTAATTTGTACTACTTTCAGTGGCGGTCTATTAATTACATACAATCCGATAATGGCTATAAACAAAAAGTAGTGGGTCATAATTCAATACAGATATGTTATCTCAATTTATTTACAATTTCTTATTTATCTTGTCTTTATCTAATTTTATAATGTCTTCAAAAAAATCAATTGTCTTCATATGTTTGATATTTCTGTAATAATATATATTTTTTTATAATTAGTAGAAATAATATGGTTAAAATTGTTTCACAGGGATAACAAATGCAATCATGGCTAGTGATGAATCCAGTGTCCGTGTTGCTGTTAGGTAAGTTTGTATTTTTACTATTTTTATGTAAAAAAAATCAAACTACATATAATTAAGTCAACAAGCCATCAAATCGTTTTATAAATAAATTCACAGTATACTTTTCTATCTATAAATTATATTTAGAAAAAAATATGAGAATATACATATTTATGCTTTGTACCTATAAAAGCAAAAAATCATAAAATCTATTGAAAAATTTTGTTACTTTTGCTTCTTTCAAACAATACAAGAATAAATTATATTTGCTTGTTTCTAATTTCAAAACCCTGAACTTTGCAATGTGACATTACAGCACAAAAAGCAGACATGATTTTCATAATATTTACTCAATGCTTGACACATATTTGCAAATACTGTATTAGCAGTTATTCTTAACAAGTAAAGTAAATAGGAATGTAACAAACAGATGCTATGCAAATATTGCTGACTTACAGTTCACACTTGACCAAGAAATTATGAAACAATTTAGATTTTTTAATTTTGTTTAAAGAGGTTGTAATATGTATTTTAATAAATTAATTACTCAAATAATAATTATTTATTTAATTTTTAGTACATCTAAAAACATTACTAGTCGTAATTACTCACGACACACGATTTTTTATATTCGCGACATTTCGCTATATTTCAAACTATTTCAACTTTTCTTCCGAAATATCGTCTATAAACGTAATACTTCATTTTTTCCTGTTCTCATTGGAATTTCGGGAAACCCTTTCTTCGTGTTTTCCTACATTCCCCAGGGAATTTAGACGCAAAATTTCAGCTTTTTACAAGCTGTACTTTGTCTATTCAATTGTCATTCAATTAGTGATGGAAAAGTTTTATATATATGTATGTATAGAAGATATTGATTTAATGTGTGTATTATTATTACGATATAAAATATAACCAATTTTCGACTTTGACTTTGACGATAATTATATCGTTTTCTAATGTACCTAACATTAAAGTGATAAAATCAAAGCAAAATTATTCTTAACCAAGTTGTTATGTGAAAAATCAATATTTTCTGTGGTTATTTACTTGATTCATGCGTCTAAAGTCGATAAAAAAGTCACCCTTCCAACATAGGCGCCTACAGGACGCGCCCTACCCCAACAGCCCTCATTAAATAATATCCTGTGCCCTCGCACAAGTCGCGACTGTTGCGATGTATGACCGAATTTAACCATGTTTGAGTAAATTTTATAATATGTAATTTCTATGTATGAAAAAGCTTAAAGCCATAGTAATACAGTGGGGCATCGTCTGACTGTATCCATCGGTTATAGGTTCGATTCCCACTCGGGGAAATAATTATATTTAAATTATTTTTATTTTTCCACTTTGTCTAGACAGAGGGCTAAAAAAAATTAAAAAAAGAAATTTGACTTTACTACCTCTACTACCAAATTTTAAATATCAAATTATTATATTACTTTATTTGTACACCACATTGAAATGAAAAAAAAAAAGAATATAGAACATATATTTATACAAAACCAATGAACAAACGGAGGTTTGAATATATTATGGTTAAGCAGCCACCTCTATGAGACAAGCCTTAGAGCAAAAAGAAACTGTTACAATTATACTGTAAATAAAGACAAACCATTGCATTCTCATTTCAATGTGTCTTCGCTATGAATTAGAATTCCAAGCCATGTAATTTAGATCGATTACTTAATTTCTGCTCTTAAATATATAAGTGAGTATATTTAACTCGAGTTTTTTATGTTTTACTATGATGAACAAAGTATTTCATTATATATGATAGAGCACGTGCCGATTAGCTGGATTCGATGATATGTTTTATACAACAATTAAATATTAAACAAATTGTGGTCAGCAAATACGCCAAAGTTTAAATATTTACCAATTTTGCATAAATTGCTCAGCTGTTTCGCCTCGTTAATTTTTTTTTCGTACGTGCGTTGTTTTAGAACGTAACGCTAAATTACGTTTGGACGTTCGTGATCGTCTAAAATCGAGGTGTGGCCAATGTGATGTAACCTCTTTTTATACGCTAGTCAACTGTTAAAAAATACTGGTTATCTTGTGTTTTTTATCGTTTAAAAAATTAAAAAATTGCTAAATTAAAATCTGTCTTTGCCTAAACTACACTTCTGTATTTACTTATATTTTGTTAGTAGTAATTGGTATTTCCTTTTTTCTGATATCTTCAGATTTGTAGCCTATAATGTAATATGTTTGTTTCTTTATTTAGTATCACATTTTAAGCCTTTTAGAAAGATATTTTAATTTTTGCTATAATATTGATAATGAAGAATTTCCTATCGCCAGCATTTTACTAAGTAGATAGAAAGAACATAAATAATATACTGCTGGATGACAAAAGGAAGATTAGCGGCGAAAATCGATACATGATTATGTAGCCGATTGGCTTACCTCAGTTTTCCAAGTTGAAACTCAACAGCTATCTTTCTTTTTTTTTCTTTTTTTTTTATTGATTAAAGGGGGCAAACGAGCAGAAAGACCACCTGATGGTAAGTGGGTACCATCGCCCATAGACACCTACACCACCAGAGGTGTGCGTTGCCGACCTAGATGGAAGGGGAGGATTTTGAGGAAAGAATGGATGGGAATAGGGAAAACCTGGCTTACATGCCATCGAACCGGAACACATTAGATATTTGGCGGTTTGTCTTTGACATGATAGTGGTTGCGAGCCAGTCGGAGGACGAACCAGCGGCGGAAGGGAATTGTATTCTAACCCCGTCCCTTCACAGTGAAAAATATCTTAACATAGACATAGCCAGGCAGGCCTCAAGTGCGCCAAAAAGTATCCATGCGTTGTTTATAATATTCAAACAAAAAATATTTAGTAACGAACGTTTAATAAAAATATTTAGTTAACGTAGCTGGATTTGAGCCTGCGTGTTTTCCAATACGTCCCAGCGCTCTGGGCAATTAAGCTATATGTTCTTCACCATCTCCTACCCATCCACAAATGGTTAACTCACGATAAAAAAAATACATTCTTCTCGAGCTATGTCGAAATTCTTATATACGCTTGTTGTAAATTATATTTTTGTTATTATCATCCATGTTACGTCATTGTAAACAGTAATTAAAAAATTGTTATCATTAACGTAACTATTTAACGGTGTTTGACAGAAACGAATCCTTACTAATATAAAAAAATGATTGAGAGGGGGTTGAAATAGGGGATGAAAGTTTGTATGGAAGTTCCTTATTGTCAAACATAAAATTATGTAAGATTGTTGAACTGTTTACAACTTTGACACATAAACCACTTAACCAATTTTGACAAATAGTCTAGACATTGGGAAAGACTATAGGATACTCCTTATCATATCGCGCGATATAACCATATAACCGAATATCACGCGGGCGAAGCCGCGGGCGGAAAGCTAGTACAATTTAAATATTAAATATATCCTTAGTAGAAATCTCAGTAACGATTGCGATCATGATGACGTTCATAGTGCCGGCTACCTCATTGTCCGGATATGTATTAGCTACTAATTCACTTCACACAATTGCGACATTAGTAATTCTCTTGGAAACACAGATAATTATCTATTATTTGTACGAAGATGATTATGAGCAGATAAAATTACCTTTTAAAGGCTGCTGTGTAGTTTTGGTGTTTAAAAAATAAATATAAGTACTTAACAAGGCAAAAGTATGACGGTCTCTACTGTTTTAATACACCTTTGAGATCTATATCGTAGGTTTTTCTTATATATATATTTTTTTTTTTTTTTTTTTTTTTTTTTTTTTTTTTT
>JAKGSA010000140.1:0-35234 GCA_033558755.1 Philaethria dido
ATAAACCTCGAACTTATGAAAATAAACTTAAAACTTTTACTTTGGACATTCATTATTATTTTTTTTTGCTTGCAGACTGGATCAGGAAAAACTTACACGATGGGAAGTGGGTGGGAAGGGGAGGACGTGGGAGAGAACAAAAGAGGAATTATCCCTCGTGCAATAAGGGAACTCTTTGCAGGTGCCGACGAAAGGGCTGAGGCTGCAAGGTCACAAGGGCAACTACCTCCAGAGTTTTCAGTACAAGCTCAGTTTATAGAACTATATAATGAAGACATAGTAGACTTGCTAGATCCCGCCAAAGATCCGTTTTCTAAGGTATCTACTGTAATGTGGTATTGTATAATTTACTTCACTATTTAGAGAAAGCCTAGTGTCAAGCAAATCCGTTCGTGGCTAATTGAATTTGAGTCATTGTATGTTAACTAGCGGAGCTTAACGCCGCGCTTTATCTTACCAAAGCGGAATTTTTAGGGAGCCTTAAGCAGTTTATCATTAACCCTTTCGCTACCATCGTCACATATATGTGACGATGGTATCCGATTTTCTTCCCAGAGCCCGACGTCACAAATATGTGACGGGCGTTCATTACCAGTTTGTCCCAGATCGTACCGTATATAGATGGGATATGTTAAAAAACAATAAAATAGATACAGAATGTTAGTGATCTGGTAAAATTGCTAATTTCACTTAGAACGTTATAAATACATCCCACAAAAATTAATGACAATTGATATCATATTAAAATAATAAAACATCTGGGATGTGGTGGCCATTTGTCTCCTAAGGCCCTGGTAGCGAAAGAGTTAAAACGATTGTTTTTTCGTACTTTTGAAGTAGATGAATGTATAAAGCCAAATTAGTACATATCTAATAAAATATGCAAATATTTGCATAACCATTCACCAGTAGTTACAAAAAATTATAAAAAGAATTTCACAATTAATATTTATAGTAACTATATTTATAAAAATATATACTTATTTACAACTTTATAGAGTTAATGTCGTAAGATTTTTTATTAAACTAAGTTTAAAAGAGCAAAGGTGGCAAGGTCGTTTGCTACCAGACTCGTCTTCAATGATAGTTCAACGAACTACACGAGTATATTATAAATAACTATACAATCTTTGATCATGAATATTTTTTTAACCCAAGTTTTTTCCTTTAATTTATTACTTGCCATAAAAAGTATACAAAAAAATTACATGTTTTATGTAAGAATATTATTAAATGTACCTACATATTGTTTCACGCAACGAGATAACACAGAAGCTAAATTTCTAAGGCCGAACAATCGAGGACACGCAATATTCGAAGTTAAACGCAAATAAATATACAAATCCTTTATTTACAAGTATAAGTCAAAATACAGGCTTAACAACCTAACTGGTTGTAATAATAATATCACGATCAACATGATATTTTAACTTTATATTATTTTTGCTTACGCTACTATCGCAACGCAAAATGTAAGACCTTTTGCCTTTTGCGAAGTAGGTAAGTAAGTAAACGGATCCTAGTGATAAATTTCTCTATTCTTAATATTTAAATTTCAAAAACAAAGAGTTGCACAATTTTTTTTAACACCTGTTGTGACGCAGAGGAACAAACGTGCGACTGTAAACGCGACAAGTTGTGGGTTCGATTCCCACTCCAGGAAATGGATTTTTTCATTTCCTGGGCTTCGGCGGAAAGTTGAGAACGTAGTGTCTTAACACTAGGTTTTCGGGTTCACTCTGCCTACCCTGCTATATGCGGGATACAGCGTGAAGCTATGTATGTATGTATATTTTTTTTCCAAATGGGAACTTAAGCCACACGCCATCTCTCTTAGTCATATACGTCCGAACTGCGTGGCATTGACGTCCATTTCTTGATTTTAGGGTTCCTTAAGAATAACGGAAGATGGTTGCGGAGGGGTCCGTATAGTTGGTGCATCTATGCGTGCAGTAAGGGGCGTCAAAGAAGCCCTAGGTGCCTTAAGAGCAGGAGCCCTAGCTCGTACCACCGCGGCCACCAACATGAACTCTTCATCTTCACGGTCACATGCCGTATTCACTCTACTTCTAAGACAAAGGAGACTGGCGGCTGACCAGGATACGGTGGATAGAGAAACTGATGGGGAAACCCCTGAACAATATGAGACGTTAACTGCGAAGTTTCATTTTGTTGATCTGGCGGGATCTGAACGACTTAAAAGGACTGGTATGTATTGTATCATCTGACACCGAATACTATTTTAACAAGAAATTATCAGCCAGAAGCTATCTTGGAAAATTGTATATGTTCCTTTTTTACTTTTTTAAATACACTGTAATACAAATATATATTAAATTTTATAATTTTCAAAAAATCGTAATTTTTATTCGCCATGAGAATTAAGAATAGTCTATGTCTTTCATTCGAAAACAAATTTATACTTAAATTAAACCTTTCGTGAAACACAAATAAAGAGCTGACTGATTGTTAAAACATGTACATCAATGTCGTAGTATATATATACTTATCTTCCTCCACCTTTGGCAAAATCGGCGAAGAAATTCCCATATTAAATCTTTTTTTTCGCATTGATAGGAAAATCCAATAACAAATCGGATACCTATGTTATTAAATTTATATACGGGATAATTTACTAGCAATGTTAATTTTAGGTGCTACTGGTGAACGAGCTCGTGAAGGAATATCAATTAACTGTGGCTTGCTAGCGTTAGGTAACGTGATATCAGCTCTAGGTGATAAATCACGTAAAGTTTTGCACGTTCCGTATCGGGACTCTAAATTGACGAGATTGTTACAAGACTCATTAGGAGGTAAGAATTATTCGACTTATTTATTTTTAGGACCTTGTAAAAATATATATATATATATATATATATATTATCATAAAAGGTTTTACCATAAATAACAAACAAAAATACAAAATATTTGACTATGAAAGCCAATAAAGGAACTAACATTATTGTCATTTACTACAATTTTCTGACTTCACTTCTTTCGACAAATCATAGTAGAATGTTAATACTAAAAAATTTTGGTAATTTTCAAATATAGGAAACTATAATACATTCATCACTTACCATATTTACGCCCAACAAAAACATGTAAAAATTCATATATTATTTGAGAAAAAATTACATATAAATCAATAAAACTTTATTTAAAAGCGTATATAATTTCTTTCATAGGCAACAGCAACACAGTAATGATAGCATGCGTATCACCCAGCGACAGAGATTTCATGGAGACACTCAACACACTTAAATATGCCAATCGGGCTCGCAACATCAAGAACAGATGCGTCGTCAACCAAGATCTTACTTCGAGAACTATAAGCCAGCTTCGACATGAAGTGGCACGATTACAACTGGAACTAGCCGAATATAAACAGGTGGGGAATAAGTCTGTTGGTAAATCTAAAATGTATACTTTTCAGGGCATATTTCTTTATTAATTCTGTTTTTTTTATTATTTAAATACTTTTGTATCTAAGTGTTTGAATTGTTTGATTTTTTTGACTAAGTCATTTATTGACGGTTTAAATGTAGCAATTTTAGTGTATATTAATATTTTAAAGTACTTATATGTATGCTAATCGATCTATTAACCTATTCACGCCTGATATTAAAATATAGGATTTTTTAATTTATTTCTTCTTTTTAAATTCACGCTGTATCCCGCACATAGCAGGGCAGAGGGAACCTGAGAACTTAGTGTTAAGACACTCCGTCCTCTTTAACATTTCCGTTACCCCATTTAGTATTTATTAGCCTAGGTTATCTAATATTTATATATATATATATATATATATATATATATATAGTTGTTATATATATATATATATATATATATATATATATATCATTTATAAAAGCAAGACTCTTAAATCTAAAAGTATCTCTAAAATACGAGTAACTTAGTTTCACTAATTTTTTCACAACATGTTTTATTGCTTTCACCATTTTTATTTTTCCTTATTGATTGATAGTTACGTGATGTTCAGTTTAACCACATTAACTTTTTATCATAAATAATCTAATCTCTTATGATTACTTGTAACATTAAATATTAATAACTTAATAATATAGCGTAAACCTAACTCTATTTAAAGAGTTAGTGCGAAATAAAAAAGTAATTGGTGGGTCTTAAATAACGCTACTTAATATAAAGCAAGCAACCTATCATGTTGTATAGTGTGACCAGTTAATTCGATTTATTATTAGGAATCATATTTTTAAAGGTTTTTTTATTATAACGGCCAATTTCGCTAAAAATGATTTAGTAGCTTGTTATAGGGTAACTGTATCATATAAAGTAGTCTTAATAACCTGGTTCATTTTACAAAAATGTTAACTAGTGATTTTAATAATTTATAAACTTTTGAATCTTAAAATTTTTAACTTTTTTTTGTCGCCTATCTTGGCGCAGAGGCACAAGCGTGCGACTGTTAACGCGACAGGTTGTGGGTTCGATTCCCACTCCAGGAAATGTTAGTTTAGTATTTTCATTTCCTTGGTTTGGTAACAAGGCAAAGCGCGGCATTGAGTTCCGCAACTCAGCAAGGAATGCCTCAATTCGGCGGAAAGTGGCGAACGGAGTTTCCTCTGTCTACCTTGCTATATGCGGGATACAGCGTGAAGTTATGTATGTACGTATGTAAAAACTTTTTAATAGTTTTGTGAAACAAATCGCCGCGTCTATTTCAACCAAACGTGGGATATCTTTTATGTCTTACTAATATGTATTATAAGTGCAAGATGTTTTTTCTTTATCTATATGATAAGTATTTATTTCAAATATAAAGCATCGTAGGGCAGTGGGTCAGCGTCTCACTGTAAATGCAATGTGGTTGTGGGTTCGATTTCCACTCAACGGAATGATTACATTTAAATTATTTTTATTTCTCCGCACTGATAAGACAAAGCGCGGTGTTGAATTCCACCATTTAACAGCAATGTTCTGAATTTCGACAGAAAGTCAAAAACAGAGTGTCTTGACGCTACGTTCTCTCTGACTTCCCTACTGCTATGCGATATAAATTTAAAAAAAGTTATTGAGTAGGACTTATATCTATAACGCTAATCTGTAACAAGATCTTTATTTATATAATAAAAAAAAATATAATTGTTATAAAAAACTTGAATATTGTATTATCAACTAGGGGAAACGAGTTGTATCAGAAAGCGGTGAAGAAGGCTGGAGTGACGTCGTCCAAGAGAACGCCATACTAAACGCTGAAGTGGAATCTCTGAGGCGGAGAGTGAAAGCAATGCAAGGAACAATAGAGCAACTGTCCGCCAGAAATAGTGAGCTTATGGCGGAAAAAGCTTTGGGCAATTGGGCTCCTAAAGATGGTAGTCCTGATGCTACAGATTGTTCTCTAACTGCCTTAGTACAGGTATAGCTTAAATGTTATTTGTTGTTTTTGGTAATTCGCCTATGCGGCGTTTAGGTCCGTTAACACACGGTGTCTCGAATTTGGATGAAAAGTGGAGAGCAAAGTGTCTTGCATGCATTAGATTCTCTCTAAATACACGGGTTTGTTGGAATAAGACTGAAGCTGTATTTTTGATTACAGTACTATATGATTCAATAGAGATTATATTCTAATGACATATAATTTAAAAGTGTTTCAAGAAGTGAATATATTATTATTATTATTATTAGAAAAAATATTCAGAATTTGACAATTAATGCCTGTCGTGTCTAACGCCTGTCGTGGCGCAGAGGCACAAGTGTGCGGCTGTAAAGCGACAGGTTGTAGGTTCGATTTCCACTCCAGGAAATGAAGTATTTCCATTTTCTGGGTTTGGTAACAAGGCAAAGCGCGGCGTTGAGTTCTGCCACTCAACACGCAATGCATCAATCTGTCGGAAAGTGGGGACCGGATTTGTTGAAAGAGAACGGAGTGTCTTAATACAAGGTTCTCAGTTTCCCTCTACCTACCCTGCTATATGCGGGATACCGCGTGAAGTTAAAAAAAAAGCAATTAATCCGGTTTTTCTTGCGGTCATTTCTTTTATTATAATAGTTATATAAAACACTTATTTTATTATTTATTTTGATTAGTACTAAGCAGCACCATTTTTAACATTTTTAAGGGCTACGTTAGTGAAATAGAGGATTTGAGAGCCCAACTGATGGAATCGAACGCGTTATATGAGGCAAGTAGGAAGAGGGAGGCAAGAACGCGTCATGACTCCTCTTTGGTAGACGCGTCTACTATATTGGACGATGCTAAACGAGAATTGTATAAGGTATGTATTGTACTTGGTATTTTTAATATAAAATATATATATAATTATGAAACTAAACTCAAACAGCCAATCAATGTCTATATTATAGTAAATTAAATAATAAACAAGAAAATATACAGGCGACAGTGTATGAAATTTGGCATAGTTCAAATTTATATAGAAAAAAAGAGTGCCATATATATGTTTAATAATAATGAATTAGAAATTTTTAAAATTGCTAAAAATAAATATTACATACACACTATGAATTTAACAAACACTTGTATAAAAAGGTTACTCGTATACAACGAAAAGGCGTATTTACGCAACAGAGCTACTAGTAGTGTATAATATTAGAGCAAATGTTTAAAATAAAAATTCATATTGGCCTCAATATAATATCCCTTTATTTATACATTGTTTAACGAGATTAAAACTGGAGCTGTTAAATGAATACCACATTCGTTTTAAAAATAAACGCTTCATATTACCAAATAACTTTTGTAGGAGTGAACTCAAAAGATCAATTGAAATATAGCATATTGATTGTTTTCCCGCCCACAACGCAGGTGTTTCAAATTAAATGAATAATTTAAAATTCGACATTCTTTCACAAAGGCATATTTAATGTACTGTTACTTTAACAGTATTAAATCGAAGCAACATTATAACAAAGCGACTTGGTCGGAATATTTTAATTAATATCGTTATTACGCGATGAGTAAGCGAAGTGCAATCTTTGATTGCCAATGGCGTCTTTTTTATCGTTAAACCATTTATTTTCTCACTTATTTATAATTGAGTTTACGGGTTAAATATTACTAGAGGCCCCGGTGACGCGTTAACAACGCGTTGTCATTAGCAATGCATGTATATGTCACTTTATATAAACATGGATATCAAATCATGGTAGTGTGTGTAATATTTATTTTATTAATTTAATATACTTTTTATACATTATTTATAAAAAAAACTTGCATTCTGCACTCCTTCTCTATGTAAACTATAAGTGTGCCAAGTTTCATGCTCCTCCGTCCACTTAATTTTCGTAAAACGAGATCCAAAGTTTTTCCTTCACGTATTAAATATAGATTAGATATATAATACGACATTTTGTTATGGCAGCTTCATCGGTTAACAATTTCTTTGTATGATTTATATTCGTTAAATAAAATATAAGTTACCATATTTTTTTAAGCTTTTTTATGACTTGTTTTTGCGCTTTTTTGCTGCTATGATATTCAACTTGTTATTTCTTGTGCTTACGCCTACATGGTGCACGTGTATTTAAATTTGTATGTTGTTTTTGTTATATTCAATTGATCTGTTTATAAAGATTAGGTTAATTTATACTTGTTCAATATTTATATAGACTATACGTGAAAAATGTATTACATTTTATTTTTTATTTTCGTAATTCAAACATAAATGACAGCATGATGGTTAATTGGAAGCTTTATTTTAACTCCAAAGATTTATTCCCATGTTTCAACGATAGTTACAACAAAAAGAGTAGAAATTTGATTCATCATAGGTATATTAATTTAGTTCTACGTATATATATTACAGTTTAGTTAAGTTCTTTATATATGGCGCTTTACACTTGCCAGTTGTTCATGCTGTGCAAGCTGAACTTAAGACAGTCATAGGAGTCAAAATGTTATGAAAAATCATTATGTTTTATATTTAATATTAAATAAACTATGAAAAATATATATTTCATGAATTATAATTAAAATTTCTAGGAAAAGGAATTGTTAGCAAGAAGTATGGGTGAACTGGAGTTCCAACGCAAATTGACAGAGAGTTCTGTAGCTCAGCCTATAGGTGAACGAGAGAGGGCGGAGGGAGAGAGCGCTGGAGACTCCGACCCTTCGGATAATGAAGCTGACCAAGACCAGGAAGCTAGCGACTCTGAAGAAGATATTGAAGCCAAAGGTATGAAAAAATAATACCTACCCAACTTCACGCTTTATCCCTAGCGGGGTAGTCAGAGAGAACGGAGCGCCAAACGCTACGGTCCCTGCATACCTCTTTCACCTCGTCCACAGTCATTAGCCTCTTCATGCATGCCCTCCGGGGGGTCTTCATGCTTTTTACGTGACCTTCCTCCAGTATCATTGATGAAAAAATAATATAGTACAAAATTTCATAGTACCTATAACATATAAGTTATAGAACATGATTTCTGTTGAAGATATGTATTTTTATTTTTTTGTCAAAATAAACTATTTAATTTTACATTTTGTTTATATTTATTGGAAATATGATTTATTAGTCTTTGCGTGGCTCATGTATTTCTGCTACGATAGCTTAGTGGTATACTTTGTTCTTAGAGCGAGAGGCAAAGAAATAAATTGTGAATAGTAAGAATATTGTCCACTCAAATAACGATTCGGTATCGATCAAAATATGATCATTATTTCTTATCTACTTTAACATATAACATACCAATTATTAAAAGTTAACTTTCTATACTAAGTTCTAATTTATTATAATATTCTAAGAAATTTAGAAAAACATTAACATAGTATATGGTAAGAACTTCTAAATCCAATAAAATTGATAATAGGACAGGACGTCGATGTTTCCTAGTTGGTAGTAGACGGCAAAAATAACAAAGGTTATTTCGATCGTCTTAATATATCCACGCCATAGATTATAATTTCTAACTATATAAGGAAAAGATTTTTGCGTCGGCTATATTTAGTTAAGTAGATTTTTTTATATAAAATACATTTTCCTGCAGGACAACGTCTCTTGACGGCGCAACTAGCAGCACTAAGCGAGGACATAGACACTAAAGCTCGTTTAGTAGAACAGTTAGAGGCATCTCAGAGACGGCTAGCCGCGTTACGAACACACTATGAACAGCGTTTAGACCAGTTACACGCTCAGATCAAAGCTACTGGGGAGGAGAGGGATAAGGTGTTGGGTTCTTTGGGTGAGTGTCTTTAATTTTGTCGTGGAGTTTCAGATTTTGTGAATGCGTTTTTACATGGTTTGTAGGTGTTTTATATGTTTTGAGGACATCGTGGTTCAGTGGAACAGTGTCGGGGAAATTATTTAATTTAATTTAATTGCTTTTTTCTTTTTTTTTTGACTTTACGCTGTATCCCGCATATAGCGGGGTAGGCAGAGGGAACCAAAGAACCTAGTGTTAAGACACTCCGTTCTCTTTCAACATTTCCGTTCCCCACTTTCCGCCAAATTGAGGCATTGCGTATTGAGTGGCAGATCTCAAAGCCGCGCTTTGCCTTGTTACCAATCCCAAGAAATGAAAATACTAATTTCCTGGAGTAGGAATCGAACCCACAACCTGACGCGTTTACAGTCGCACGCTTGTTATACTTATAATTTTAATTTCACCGCTTTGTTAAGATAAAGAGCGGTCTTTAGTTCACTTGGCACATATTTGTCTTGAATTCAGATGGAAAGCATAGAGCAGAAAACGTTTCCTCAACCTACACAGCTATAGGAAAAAACATGGGGCTACAGCCCTAAGATATATCTAGATATATCTTAGGGCTGTATTGATATTAATATTGTTTGTGAAACTTGATTGATTATATTTAAAATGTTTTTATTTTTCTCTGGTAAGACAAAACGAGGCGGTTCCGCCATTAAAAACGCAATATCTCGAATTTGAAAAAACTGCAAAAAGAGTGTCTTAACATTTTATTTATCTCTCTGCTTGCATAGAACTTTTTTGTAAAATTTGGGTAATTGTAATAAAATTATAATATATCGGTTACAGCATCCCAATCATCCCAACCAACTGACAAACTAAAGCGAGTTAAAGAGGAATACGAACGTCGCGTAAGCACTATGTCCAAAGAGCTACGACGTTTGCAAGCCGCACAAAGAGAACACGCGCGCTTGCAGCGCTCGCAGCAGCACACCGCGCAACAGATTAACGCGCTTAAGAATGAGCTTCAGAATCTAAAGCGGGATAAGGTAAGCGCTGCAGCGCTTTTGTATAAGAAAAGATACTTCTTTTGTTTTATATGGACTGCCAATTTGATTTTTTTTTTTAATTTAGTATGAATTTTTTGTTGGAATAAACTTGTATGAATAAATAAAATGAAACGATGTTTTTATATGTTGGTCAGAATATACTTTATCAAAGCAAATGAAGTAGCTTTCGATGCTGTTTTAGTTATATTCAAAAAAAGTTATATATAAGAAAGGCAGGTGATAAGTATGCATGAAATAATATGAAAAATTAGCGTAACAACAAACGATCAAAATGAAAAAGTGGTAATAATAGCGAGACGACGCTTTGTTTGAACATTTATCTCTCTGTTAATTAAATAGTTCATTAGATTCTTATTTTTCGTTGTTTTGAAACCGGGGTTTCAATTCTACATGTATATAAAATGTTTTTTTTTTTATATTTTAAGGTAAAACTAGTTCAACGCATGAGAACTGAATCTAAGCGACATGCGCAAGCAGAAGCAGCACGGGCCAAAGAAGTTAGTATCACTTTTTTTGTAATATCGTGAATTACACACAATTACGGATTGAGCATAAAAGTAAGAAGTCTGCGTTTTTTTTTAACTTCACGCTGTATCCCGCATGTAGCAGGGTAGGCAGAGGGAACCAGAGAACCTAGTGTTAAGACACTCCGTTCTTTTACAGCATAGCGTGTTGAGTGGTGAAACTCAACGCCGCGCTTTGCCTTGTTTTTTTTTTAACATTTTCATTTTTAACATTTTCATAAATACTAACATTTCCTGGAGTGGGAATTGAACCCACAACCTGTCGTGTTTACAGTCGCTTGTGCCACGACAGGCGTTTGAAGTCTGCGTCATTGTTATTTATTAAATTTTTAATGAAAACATTTATTATAAAATTTAAAATTGTAATAAAATGTCCTTTTTATTTATTTTAAAACAAATAAAAATATTGTAGCGGTATTTAAACACGCTAAATTCTCGGAATTCGTCCAAATGCTCAAATCAATTAAGTCTTATAAGCTACGTCAAAATACTTGAATATTTTTGTTGTAACTTATTTTTGTTTTTTTTTTAACTTCACGCTACGCCTTTTTAACATTACGCTTCACGAGGGAACCAGAGAACCTAGTGTTAAGACACTCCATTATCTTTCAACATTTCCGTTCCCCACTTATTATTTTTGTTATGTTTTACTCCACGTTATTTTTGTTATTATTACTTATTTACTATGAATTTGTTTTCTCGCTCACTTGATTTTCATATTTCTATTTACATTATGTCATAGGTGGCCCAACTGCGGAAAGAATCTCGTAGAAATGCAAACTTGATAAGAAGCCTTGAGGCGGAAACTAAATTGAAAGAGCAAGTGTTGAAGAGAAAGCAAGAAGAAGTGTCGTTATTGAGACGCGGACATCGAGACAAGCTGAGTAGTCGTGCTGCTGGACGGTTGCATGGTGGGTTATATTATATTTTTTAACTGTTTTTTCTGATCAGTAAGTCCGAACTTTACTTACCTTTATGAACCTTCAATACCGTCGTGGCGCAGAGGCTCAAGCGTGCGACTGTATACGCGACGGATTGTGGGTTCGATTTCCACTCCAGGAAATGGAACTTTTCATTTCCTGGTTTTGGTAATAAGGCAAAGCGCGGCGTTGAGTTCCGCCACTCAGTACACAATGCCTCAATTCGGCGGAAAGTGGGGAACGGAGTGTCTTAACACTAGGTTACTTCTGCCAACCATGCTATATGCGGGATACAGCGTGAAGCATGTATGTATGTACCTTCAATATCGTATATTATTTTTTTATCTCTTTCTTTCTCTTCTGGATTATTACATTTTTGGGCGGAAAGTATAAGTGATTGTTTTATCACAAAGTGGTCTTTGTGTACCTAGATTAATATGACGAATATGTAAAAATAAAACAATAGGTCGACTTTATTTTTCGCTATAACACTTAAAACCCTGGTTTTTTTTTCTTTTTTGTAGAAATTTCGAGAAATCCTCTATTAATGCTCTTCCATACTTCCAAGGAGTGTACATGTAAAATTTTACTTTCTAAAACCAGTCAATTTCATCTATAGGTTATCTGTTATTCAGTAGAGCAAGCGTTTCTTGTATATAATATCCGTCCCGGATCAGTTTTCTATGACCAATAGTTCACCTATATGTTGTCTGTCAATCATAATAATATACACGCAAACTCAAACATTTGTATATATTTTAATATGTTATAAAAACAGATCGCCACCGCAAACGTATATCGGGTCGCGAGTTATGGTCCAAGTTAGAGTGCTGGTTGTCCCGCGCCTGCGCCGCGCGCGTCACCCTCGGCGAACTGGAAGCGACGCTGGAACACCAGCTACGTCAGCGGGACCGCACCTCGTTGTCCACTGAACCTGATGCGGCAGCCCTTAAGAGTTACTTGAGAGACGCTATTGCTGATACACAGTCGCAGATTATGCAAATTGAGGTGGGGTTTTTGTTACTAATGAATTTGAAAATATTTAATGAATGATTTTTTTATATTGGGAGAAACTAATTTAAGATATATTTTTGGTTTTTGACTATATATTACTTATATAAGATATTTAGCAAAATACAATATATTGCGATAACAATATATAATATATGAAAATATATTATTCTGAAAGAAATTTGATAGTTATGTTACCTTAACATCACATGTAAGTGTAAGTACATGTAAGTGGTCTTATATTTTAGGACATCTGTAAATATTATTAAATTGTAAAGAGTAATCCGAAAAACAAGCATACATGAATATTTTTTAGAAAACGTATAAAAATTTTAAACGCAGCGGGACCCGACCCCGCGTTTTTTCGAAACCGTCGAAGCGTTCTGACCGCTAAGCCATGCGCTCTTATCCATCTGCAATGGAATTCTTATACAATTATTTCAACTTATTTTTGTTTTGTTTTCCTAAGTGTGTGATTAATACCTACCTACCTAACTTCACGCTTTATCCCTAGCGGGGTAGTCAGAAAGAACGGAGCGCCAAACGCTACGTTCCCTGCATACCTAAGCTTTTCGGGTCTCTCCTACATTTTTCTCGCTAAAATCTTTGCAAAACCCTACTGTTAGTATCAAAAATATGCTTAAATATACTAGGAAGAAAACGAAGAAACCGAGCTGCCTCACCTCCTGCAACTGATAGACAACGAGGCGGCGCGCCACGCGGCTGAGCGCCTCGCGCACGCCGCGCTGCACCACGCGCACGATGCCGCACGCGCACGACGACACCTCAGTGATACACGCGCACAACTCTTGGAGGTTAGTTAGTCCTTGCTATGTTAACTAAAACATAAGTTACAAAAAAAACAGTCAGTTGGAGAGGATCTCACCATAGTTTTAAGATACAATTAAGTAGTTCTATTTAAGTATGCTGCAAATGAAACAAATAAAAAATAAAAAAAAGAAACAAAAGGCACGAGCAAGTGTGAGCCCATGGATGTAGTACTTGCTATGGAAAAAAAAAAGTATGGCTTAATATATGTTTTTATTTATTTTGTGGCCTCGTTCCGCAATGGTATAACGTCTGATTGTAATTTCATTTTGGTTTTGTGTTCGATTCTCACTCCGGGGAACAATGATATTCTACTGAAACTTCTTATTATCTTCATACACTGAATGTCAAGCTGCGTCAGAACAAAATGAAAATATTTTAAATTAAAACATTTCTCCGACTTAGAGTAAAGACCACAACCACACTTCACGATGGGTTACGTGCTATCTAATTTTTTATACTACAAATGCTGCTATATATATAAAAAATGATTTAATATAAACTTATAAGTGATTTTATTTACCAATTCTCAGTTGGAGGAGAAATCAGAGAGAACAGCGAGTGCTCTTCGTGCCGCCGAGGACCAGAATCTGAATCCATGGGGAGTCCCTACGGCGATTGCGGCGTTACTCGCAAACGTGTCATCTGGCACCTCCACACGATCTGTCTCGCCTATTGATAGGTAATAGTGGTTTAAATATTTTCTTATAAAGACAGATTGTGTGAAGTTACTGTACTAAGTAGTATAGATCTTCTATTGTAATGTACAAAAAGTAACCCGATAAGAATCGTGTTATAAGAACGCTTCGCCACTAGTGTGTGTGTGTGTGTGTGTATATACACACTAGTGGTAAGTAAAAATTAATACTAAAATATACGCGATTAATCTGGTTAAAATAGTCATATAATATGTGCAATAATCGCGAAAATCAAAGAGCTCATTATTTGTTAATGTTTTTAACAGTGCATTGTTAGAAGTGCGACCTCCAGTAATAGGTCACCGTGAGTCCAACACCGCGCCCGCCTCGCCTCCCGATGACAATAGAAACTCGCCATTCCATAGAAACACGTGAGAATATGTCATTTTTATATTTTTTCTTAGTATATTACTGATTCGATATTTGTTTTTACTTTATAACACTAAAATATATCCATACCAGACGTGAGTATGTTTATAAGTGCACTTCTACAAACATACTATATTTTTAAATATTAATAGATATTAAGATTGTTTTAATTATGTATGAAGGTAAATAAATCAATTACATTCAAGTACAAATGTATTTAAGGAGCATAAAAGTAGAATTTACAGATAAAAAGTAAACTTTAAATATGTGTGCCCTAAAAAGTATGCATTCATTTTTAATTATCAAATTATTCACGCCTTCACTTCAACTCTCAGGTTTGTCACGTGTAAAGTATTATAATTACATAACATCTACAAGTTATGATTTTATATGCAATTTAATTAATAATCTAGTGGGGAACGGAATTGTTGTAAGAAAACGGAGTGTCTTAACACTAGGCTCTCAGGTTCCCTCTGCCTATGTGTAGGTTACTATATGTGGGATACAGAGTGAAGTTTAAAAAAAAAATATATATATTTTAATATAATGCCATTTCCAACAGCGGTCGTCGCGGTTCCGTCCGTCTCCGCGACCTGGGTGTATATTCGCGGGACGACAGCGGGGGTGGCGGCACTGGCGCGGGAGGGGGTAATGGTGGGGTAGTTTGTGACCCCATGACGCAGTCCATGGTAGAACCGACCAGTCCCCGACCGGCGCCGCTTAGCCGCGTGCCCAGCGCTCCTGGAAGTCTACGGTATTTAGTTAGTTATAGTTTTAAACTTAAGTTAGGTATAAGTTCATTTTAAACGAAACATTATTTGTATTATAATGCCCCAATTTGGCGGAAAGTGGGGAACGGAAATGTTGAAAGAGAATGGAGTGTCTTAACACTAGGTTCTCTGGTTCCCTCTGCCCTCTGCCTACCCCGCTATATGCGGGATACAGCGTGAAGTTAAAAAAAAAATATTTATATATATATATATATATATATATATATATATATATTTTATTGCCATAATTTTGTTAGGTTTGTCTACTATGTGTGATATAAGCGCCGAGGGACATTTTTTTTGTTATTAATGGGTTTCTTCTTGAATCCTACATATAAACTGTGTAGGAAATATGTCCACAGTCCATGCCTCTTAACCTGTTAACTGGGTATGACGATATATTTCATCATACATAAAGCCTACTATACCTGCAATGGTCGTCACATTTTTCATCATGAAAATTAATAGTAATATATTGAACGCATTACCTTCTACGTTACAATAAACAATTATTAAAGAAATTTTTACTTATAACTATAAAAATAAAGTCCTCATTGTGAAACGAGTTGAACAAACTTTATTCCCCGTTCAACGTTGAAAACAAAACGACAATTTTTATTATCATAACGTGTCAATCTCATTCAATGAAAAAAGTTAAATTGGATAAAAGGGAATTGAAATTTTATAAATGTACTTAGATATCACAAGATCAACGATAACAAATTTTGGTATCATAAGATTTTATGGAAGGGTATTGCACTTGGGAAACATTTGATGGTAGAGGATTCAAATCTAAGTAAAGTTCGTTCGTTCGTTAGTCTCAGCCATGCGACGCCCATTGCTGGACATAGGCCTCCTCCAAGGATTTCCACGACGGTCGGCCTTGCGGCTTCCGGCGACCTTGACCAGAACGTCAGTCCCCCTAGTATGGGAACGTCGTCCGGTTCGTGGTCGCTACTCGAGAACTTTCCGCCCCAACGGCCTTTGGAAAGGTCTTCGAGTGGCGACCACGATACCTGGCTCTGCACAGAGGGTTCGGGTTCGATTCCCGGTATCAGAAGTAAAGTAATTAGATAATATTAAAGTACATTAAAATAACATTTTCATTCCAGTGGTTTAACACCAATCAGCGGGCTAGTGTCCCCAGTAGCAGTCCGCCGCGCGCCCGAGAGCCCTCGCGCAGTACGCCGACAGCCGCCGCTAGCAAAACCCGCCTCTTTGTACGTATCTGCATATGCTTACTCACATTTGTGGAACTGGTGATGCTTGGAACTGATTGTATATTATAGTGAATGAATGAGTGAACCAAAATTATTATTTTTTAACATATTTTTAGTATTGTGTTAGTAAATAAAATAAATTTTAGAAATCATATAAGAATTTACATATAGAAAATGTTAGATATTAATTTGTTGAATGCGACAAATATATCATTCAGTCTTTGAATTATATTGTTCTTTAAATATATAGTATTCCATTCCATTATTGTACGAATTAATATAGATGACCGTAAATTCACACTTTTTTGTCCTATTAATAATTTATTGATCGTGAAAAATGTCTTTCAATTCGTTAATATGAAATTATTTTTTCCAATATTTTTACTCTATGGCTAGTTTTTTCAACGTGACCAGTATTTGATTAAGGTTTTTTCTATTTAAAAATGAATAAATGGAATAATTTTAACTGATTTTTTTTAAATTTTCTACCTTGATGCGTCTGTTGACAAGCAGTATTCAAATTCTACCAACTATTTTTCATTAAATAAATTGTATTGGAATCATAAAAAGTATGGATCACAAATTAATTTTAATTAGTAATACCATAGTTTAAATATATTTATATTATTTAGTATGAACACTATTTGATAAATTACTGTGTACTTGCTTGAACAGGAATTAAAAGCCAAATTATACTTTTATAAAAACATACATAATGAAATATAGAATAGTTGTAATTATTATATCAGTTTTTATTGAATTTCTAGTTCTTTCCTTGTTTTCGTTATATTTTTTGACATAAAAAACGACTTTTGACCCCATTTATTGCACGCTGTAGATATATATTATGGTGGTTATTGGTTTTCTATAGTATGAGATACAGTAGAATATTGGTCTGGGCACTTGTATTTAGTTATCTCTATATGCGTCAATACATTTGCATATTATGCACGTTTCATTTGCATTATAGTTGTCTATTTAGTATCTATACAATCTTTTCCAAGTATTATCAATTACTTTTTTTTAATAATTTAGTAGTTATATGGTTTCTTTATGGCATATATTAATAAAAAAATACTCATAAAACATAACTTAAGTTGTGCTGAAATATATCTCTTCTTAGTTTCTTGTAATATTTTTTAAAGTTGTGTGTGAGTAAGAATCGAATTAATTTGAACACACAAATATTATTATTTAATTGTTAATATTATTATAAATGTGAACCTCTTGTGGTCAAAAGGTAAAATCTGAGAGAACCTAGTGTAAAAACACTCCATGTTGTTTGGTGAAATTCATCACCGGGCTTTATCTTTCCAAAGCAAGGATATTAAAATAATTGAAGTATAATTATTTCCCCTAATCGAAATTGAACCCGCAACCATGATGCTTATATTCAGACATTTCTATTGCGCCATGATGGCCTCAATTTCCTAAACACTTCTACAGACAGACAACGTACGTTTCCTAATACAGACCTACTTTAATACAAAATTCAATTAACTAATTATGAACAAGGTTAAGTTAAGAGTAAAAAATTTTAATATATGCTATGAAATATATTTATAAGTTAGTTTTTTATGTAAATATGCTTGAGTAGTTAGTTCTCTCGCGCGTCGCCTCTGCATGGTAAAATTCGCTTGGGTTTATGTGCTATATATTAGTTTTGGGCTTATTTATTAGGCGGAAGTAAATTGTTGTGTAAGATTATTTTTCATATAAAAATGTTGACCTTCATACAAATTTTCATTGAAAATGTCATACATTTGTGTCTATTTTGTGTTTCTAGTTAGATTTGTTCTTTTAAGTACCTTTGGTCACTTTACACATATTGTAAATAACATAATAATATGTTTTGATATTTCTTGTTTGAATTTTGTTTTTTTTTTATATTGTATAATTATGTAGGGTACAAGAGTCTATTTGAACTAATTGATCTTACTCACAATTTTTTCTGTTCTAAGTAAACTTAGAATTTCTTGAGCACATACGCACCATTGTTGTGTTTGCAAGTATGTATTTTTATAACAATTTTAAACAAAACCTATTTAATAGTAAATGGTGGTTTTAATAGTAAATGTACGTATTTTCTTTAAAGCTGCCTATTTAGCTGTGTTATCGTAAAGTTACATCAAAATTGGTATATAACTTCCGCAGAAGTTAATCTTATATTAAATGTAAAATATGATTTTATCTAAATATACTTGCAAGTACAAATAGAATATTATTGCGGAGGGCGCGGGCGTGACATGATCTGTTGCTTGCAGCCTCCTCACCGACCTCTCCATAGTGGAAGACTGACGGCGAAATCTTTGACTTGCGATATCGGTGGAAAAGTTAGATAATTCTACAAAACTTTGTCATTGTTTTACTTGACTGTCAATTGTTTATTGAGATATTTAGAGTTAGCTTTTTGAATAATTTTTGGTTCTCCATTTGATTTTTTTAAAGTATTTCCCGTATATAACAATTTTCCTGTGAATAATTACTTTACTTAGATGTTATATTATATCAAATACATGTTGCATTTTTGCAATAACAACATATGACGTCATTTGTTAGTAATTCCTCAATGCAAGTAGTAATTTCAAAACGCTTAAAGTTTTTCTAGGTATTACAATTTTTTTTATTATTATCTCTCTACTTATAATATTTTGTTAATGTTTTCCCTAACATAGAATACATATACGATTTTTTTTTTAATTTTTAATAGTAAAGCCACTAGCGAAAACTTATTTACAGTCAAGCTAAAATATTCCTTATAAACTAACCCTTATGTATTATAATGGATCGTTTGTAATATCTGCTCGATATATTTGCATGCTGTATTCTTTGTAAATAATTTCCTATTTAGCTTTTTGTTTAGAATTATATTTTTTTTTTATAAAAAGTAATATATAAGAAAAAATGTGTATAATAAAGTATATTGAAATAATATGTTATGTAAATATCAGTAACTAACCAAAGAATATAGGAGATACGTAAATAAATATATTAATATATTAATAATGTGCCCATGTTGAATTGATTGCGATTGCGTGAGTAATGATTTTCATATTTAAAATTCATATATCCAAGTTATAGTTTCATTATCGCCAAACTACTTGAAAATTTTATATATAAACTATATTACTGTAAATCATCTAGATCTATATAGAACGCCTGTCGTGGCGCAGAGGCAAAAGCGTGCGATTGTAAACGCGACAGGTTGTGGGTTCGATTCCCACTCTAGGAAATAGAATTTTTCATTTCCTGGGTTTGGTAAGCAATGCCTCAATTCGGCGGAAAGTGGGGAACGGAGTGTCTTAACACAAGATTCCCTCTGTTTACTGCTATATGCGGGATACAGCGTGAAGCTATGTATGTATGTATGTAACTTGATCCATTGATCATCAATTCGTTCAGCAATTTTTGCGTGAAATGGTAACTATCCATCCTTACAAACTTTCGCATTTCATATATTAGTAGAATAAATAAATAAAAAATAATGATATTTATAGTTTCATTCACAATTTAAGAAAGAATGTAGGACCTTATACTAATTTTTTAACAAACATTTTGTTGCAAACAAAAATTTAATATATTTTATATTAATTAAAATAAAACCTCTTTGTAACATTATTTTATTCATTTTCTAAAATACAATCAACATGGGCATATAAACCGTCACAATATAACGTTAGCTTTAATGGTTCCGGTAGCTATAGTTCAAAATCTGTAGTTAAGCACAAATAAAATATTAGCAATATATTTGTCTTTGTTTTGCATCCTCGCATGTCGCACTTGCATGGTAAATTAGAAACACCTGAGATTCTCGAACGTTCTACCCTATTTTTATGTTATTTTAAATAATTCGCTTCTTTATAATATGTTTAGTTATTTTTTTACCACAAAAAATATAGAATTACGAATTATTAATTTTAACGTGCTATTTTGTAGAGGGCATTTCTTTAGAAGTAGAATTATGTGTGTGATTTTTTTGTAATAGTGTAAGTACCTTTTATTATGTGGCATTTGCTCATTGATTGCTTACGTCTCGTTTTTTTCATTTTTCATAATATTTTAAACCATCTGACATAATTTAACTGAATTGACGTTTAATTTTGTAATTGACATTAGTTTGAATCTAATAATAGCGCCATCTTTAATTTCTTTTTTTTTACATACACTCAAACTGCTTACACATATTCAGCCAGTAGTGCCGTTTTATAATATATTTTATCTATTAAACTTTTTTTTTTATTTTCATTTAATAATTAATATAATATTTTATTACAGGATTAACTTATATAAACGTAGAAGTTAACAAAAACATGCCTTTACCATCACTATATACTTAAAAATCATTTTCCATGTACTAAATATTTTTGCTATTAATAAATATTTTTATTAGAGAGCCTGGTGGAGAAGGAACTCCGCCGGCATCTCCTGGAGCAGCTCGAAGAACAAGAGACGATGATGTATTCCTAAGATTAACTGGAGCTGCACCTGAACAAGCACCGCAGGGAACTGTTAAAGAAATCACACTTAAAGTAAGTTTTTTTTTAAATTAAAATAATTTCACGCTTTATCTCATAGCAGGACAGTCAGAGAGAATGAAAATGACTTTCCTTTTGACTTTGAGACATTGTGTGTTAAGTGATGGAACTCAATGCCGTATTTTGTCTTAGCGGTGAAAATAATTTAAATACCATTCCCCAGTGGGAATCGAAACACAACCAATCACGTTTATAGTCAGACCCAACGCGCCACACGTAATTTTTTGTTTTTTTTTTTTAATTAAGGCATTGCGTGTTGTGTGTTTTGCCTTGTTACCAAACCCAAGAAACGAAAATTGTTAATTTTACATTTCCTGGAGTGGGGATCGGGTGAGCATTTACAGTCGCACGCTTGTGCCTCTGCGCCACGATAGGCGTTTTTATTTTTTAACTTTTTGGTACTTATAACATATACAATTATTTGACCCTAAACTTGTACCTTAGTGAAGATTGTGAAGAAATTTATCAATATCATTTTCCTCTTTTCGGTACTATAAACTAATTATTTTCGTAATAATATACAATATAACCAGTCTTAGATTTAAATATTAGTATATGTAAAATTTATGACGTTTATTATATCAACTGTTTTTATTGTATTTTTTTTTAACTTCACGCTGTATCCCGCATATTCCAGGATAGGCAAAGAGAACCTGAGAACCTAGTGTTAAGACACTCCATTCTCTTACAACAATTCCGTTCCCCACTTTCCGCCAAATTGAGGCATTGCGTGTTGAGTGGCGGGACTCAACGCCGCGTTTTGCCTTGTTACCAAACTCAGGAAATGAAAATACTAACATTTCCTGGAGTGGGAATCGAACCCACAACCTGTCGTGTTTACAGACGCACGCTTGTGCCTCTGCGCCACGACAGGCGTTCGGCGTTGTAAATGTTTATATGATTATTATTTTTTTGTGCATATTTTACAGCGTTCAAGTGTAGGCGGTGGCGTTGGTAGTTCTTGGCTACAATGTACTCACGTGGCAGAGGGTCACGTGGGCGCGGCACTCTCACTCGCTCCTACTTCACACGCATTATACAGCGGAGGTGTTGGTAAGGAAGTTTTAATTTAATTATATTCTTTATTGTACACTCATAAGCAGAAATAAAAAATCAAAGTATACAAAATAAATAAAAAAGAAAGTGGGGAACGGAATTGTTGAAAGAGAATGGAGTGTCTTAACACTAGGTTCTCTGGTCCCTTCTGCCTACCCTGCTATATGCGGGATACAGCGTGAAGTTAAAAAAAAACGAAATAAATGTCGAAAGAGTAGAGCAATGGAAATATAAAATGTTTATAATAATTCATTAGTTTTCTGCCTACCCTGCTTTGTGCGGGATACAGAGTGAAGCTAAAATTTTTTTTTCTATTTTCGCATGAATTATTTAATAATATTTAAAACAGACCGCACAGTCCGCGGCTGGGACCTAACAGCGGGTAGAGAGGCATGGCGCGCGTGGTGCGGTGGCGCAGTGGTGGCGTTAGCGGCTTCCGAGTCTTCTACGACGGGTCAGGACTCCCGCGTCGTGCTCGCTGCTGCCGGCGCTGCGGTCAAGTTATTTGATACTAGGACTAACGGACCTAATGCTGTGTTGTGGTAATTGTTGTTATATTATAAATTATGTTATTAATTTGAGACTTTTCTATTATAGTGTGGCGAGCTGTATTTTTTTATAACTTTCTTGTTACTTTTTAAGCGACTTTATTTTTTTTATTAATTGACTAATATAGCTCTAAACTGTCTGTCGGTTTAGATTGGACAAGCATGGATTGATTCTAAGTCCTTTAGATGCTTTGGGCCTAAAATGAGTGGAAACTGTAAAATATTGCGCTCTCTTTTTGTTGTCTATAGTAATAAATTTGTTTACTTATCAAAACAAGATGGGTATATAAAATATTTTTCCTTTTTTTTACATTCAGGTCATCAGGAGCAAACGGTCCCAACGCGGCAGTGCGGGGAGGCGAGGCGGCTGTAACGGCCATTTCATTAGCCTCGCACAACCGACTGTACATGGCAGCTGCGGATAAACTTAGATTGTGGGATTTACGAATGTGAGTGGTTATCGATATTCTTCAAAAATTTGATATTATTATAATTTTGCTGGTAATTTTTTTTTTAAATGGCGTTGCGATATGGAAAAATTGTAAATATAAAAAAAAGTTGTTAGTGTTTCTCTTGCCGTGTCCAAAACTTTAACTAATAAAAGGAAAAAAATCAAACTTACATTGTAAGCCATGCAATGTATGGATTGGTGGTTCTGATACTATAAATGTTATTTTTTGAACAGGTTAGAATGTGTGTACAAGGCGTGGTCGGGTCACGCGGCGGCGGTGATGTGTATGGCGCGCGCGCCGCTCCCCTCCGGCGACCGCCTCGCCACCGGCAGCCGCGACCACTGCGTGCGCGTGCTCGACCTCGTGCCCGCTAACGGTGAGATCAATATATATGTTTATCTCTGTCTTACTTAGTGAGCTATTTAACGGTGATAGGTGAGACAAACATATAGTCTGTCTCTGTCTATCTTATAAAGAACTTTAAAGGTAACATTGCGAGTGTAATAGCGATCTTTCTATTCTTGCGTCTGGAGTTTTATAAGCCATGATATTATATGCTCTGGAAAGATAAAAGGGTTAGTTTTGCCACTCAACTCATAATGTCTCGAATTTGTCGATAAATGGTAAACGTAAAGTTCACTCTCTCGTCTCTTCGTTCTCTTCTTCTCGCACAGGTAGTCAACCTGTGCGAGAAGAAGCGTATTTTCAGTTTTGCCTTGAAATAAGCTAAAAATATTTGTTATTTCTCAGGCACATGGGAAGCATGTAACCGTCGTCTCCTGGAGCCGCCGCACTACGACGGCGTGCAGGCGCTGGTACTGCGCGGCGCAATGTTATACAGCGCCTCACGAGACTCCAGTCTTAAATGCTGGTCTCTTGCTGATAATAATCTTACACATGTATGTTTTATTTTTATGTTTATATGTTATGATTACATTCAGATCTCTTCATTTTTCATAGTATCTTTAATAATCTACGTAACTGTTTTATAACTTTATCCGTCACTTCTTGCGGTATTGGATATGACTTTATTGAGTGTCGGTTCTTAACGCCGCACTTAGTCTAACCAAACCAAAAAAAAACATTTTTTTCTGAATATTGTATCCGAATGGCGGAAAGTGGTAGAAGCCCCGCATAAAAAAAAAAGGAAAAATAGAAATGTGACCCGAAATAACATCTCAAGTTACGACCAAAGTCAATTATCATAAACATTTCATACTCCTCTAAAAAAAATGACATCTACATACATATAAAACTATCACATACACCAACAGAGCGTAATGAACGCGCACAAAGGCTGGGTGACCGGTCTCTGCGCGGTGGGGCTCGCAACTGGGGGCGCAGCCCTAGCCAGCTGTGGACGAGACCAGGCGCTCCGTCTGTGGAGCCCTACACTACGACCCGCGGCGCCCCCCGCCCCCCTGCCCGACGCCCCTGCCGCCCTCGCCGCCTGTGTAGTATCGCAAGCTTTGTATACTGCTGGGAGGTGAGATTGTTTATTTAATTGTTATATTCTATTTTATTAATATTTAAAATTATAATGCGTTTTTATAGTATTATAACATAGATCCCCCACTAGTTTCAGTGAGGAACGGAAATGTTAAAAGAGAACGGAATGTTAAAAAAAACTATTTTAACTGGATATATCGTGTATACTTTAGTATTCAAAAATACATTTTTGGCATTCCAAACTAGTTGGACTACTGTAAAGTTTACATGTTGGGATTCCCAAAATGTATTTCCGTATATTAAAATATATGATTGATCCCGTTATAATAGTTTCATTTAATATGTGTCAATATCGCGATAATGAAAGATCGCATTATGAGAACGGAGTGTCTTAACACTATATTCTCTAGTTCCCTTTATTTAGCGTGAAGCTAAAAACTAATATAGATAAATTTAAATTGAACGTGTAAGATTCGTTAAAATTTTACGTAATAGAAATATTAACAACTAATTTATATTAAATATATATTAATGCCTGTCGTGGCGCAGAGGCACAAGCTGCGACTGTAAACGCGACAGGTTGTGGGTTTGATTCCCACTCCAGGAAATGTAAAAAGTATTTTCATTTCTTGGGTTTGGTAACAAGGCAAAGCGCGGCGTTGAGTTCCGCCACTCAACACGCAATGCCTCAATTCGGCGGAAAGTGGGGAACAAAATTGTTGTAAGAGAACGGAGTGTCTTAACACTAGGTTCTCAGGTTCCTTCTGTCTACCCTGCTATATGCGGGTTACAGCGTGAAGTCAAAAAATATATATATATTATTACAGTTGAGTATTTTGGTGGAGGAATTTATAAAGAATTAAAACTAAAATTTGTTGTTATTCATAAAAGTGCTTATACTTTAACACCTGAAACATCACTGTTTACACTAAGCCTAGATAAATAATGGTTAGTAAAAACTAATTTTGATAGAAAATGAGTAGCTAAGTGTTTGACTTACAATGATAACTAGTGTCCCCGTAAATGCGTTAATAACGCATTGCGTAGTGACGTATATGTCACTATATAAACATAGATGTCAAACCATAGTGGTGTGTGTAACATTTATTTTATTAATTGAATGTATTTTTATGCATTATATTTAGAAAATATAATGCATTGTGCACTCCTTCGCTATATAAACTATAAGTGTGCCGAGTTTCATGCTCCTCCGTCCGCGTTTCGTAAAAAGGGATCCAAAGACTTTCCTTCACGTATTTATATATAGATGATAAGAACTGACATTTATGACCTTAAATATTACATATATATATTTACATATGTATATTTTTAGTATTTTCATTTCTTGGGTTTGGTAACAAGGCAAAGCGCGGCGTTGAGTTCCGCCACTCAACACGCAATGCCTCAATTCGGCGGAAAGTGGGGGACAGAATTGTTGAAAGAGAATGGAGTGTCTTAACAGTAGGTTCTCTGGTTCCCTCTGCCTACCCTGCTATATGCGGGTTACAGCGTGAAGTTAAATATATATATATATTACATTATAAAGTATTAAGTAAAAACAAAAGCAGGTAAAAACGTAGTTAAATATCTGTTTTACAAAAAACCATTATTCTCTCTATTCTTATTATTTTCAAAGGTTAATCACACACTTCGGATAAGATACATATTTAAAAAAAAACATAAAAAGTTGATTGTAGCAAAATTCGAATCTTTTGCATACAGTCCAAACGTCCTAGCCACTAACATTTACAAAAAAATTGACTAAAAAAAGAAAAAAAAAAAGTCAGTCGGTGAGGATCTCACCATAGTCTTAAGATATAATTAGGTAGTTCTATTTAAGTATGCACATGTAATAAACAATAAATTAAAAAAAAAGATTTAGAATTCATAAAAATTCATAAGAATTCATAAAAAAAAAAGCCACTAATCCATACGTTAAAAACATATTGTTCGAGTCCTTGTCCGTTCAAATTATTAAACGTTTTCTCAAAATGTTTTAACTATATCATTTATTTTTTACTTTCCGAACTGTATTCACTATCCCCCATCTTTAAATTTAACTTATTTTTAATATATTTACTTCTAGTTTACTTCGTTTAGTATAAAATAAATTGATCATATATTAAATAAATACAAAAGAAATCTCTGTGGAGTTAACATGTGAGTGTGTTGCAGCGGCGGCGAAGTGCGCGCGTGGCGCCTCGTCGAGACCTGAGCCCAGGTGCACACACATATTACACACAAACTACACACACACACACACACACATACACACACACACAACACACACACATATATAACCCAATCGACAAGATAAAAATATGTATGTTTCTATATACTATTGTATTTTATTTTATGGGATCTGATGTAATGAATATTTTATTCTTAACAATTTAAACGATAATATTCTTTTTACTTTCCAAAAGTATGTATTTTCTTGTATGTAATAATGTTTTATATTTTTGTTAATTTATAATAACAAATCGAAAAAATATAAAAACTAAATTCATGCCAAACTATTATTATGTGTGTTACTCCTTGACAGTCTTCTAGAAAATAAGTTATAGGCATTTATATAGGAAACAGTCTCAAATTACAATATTTTCAAGCATACACTTTCTACCAATTAAAAAAAATAATTTAATTGAACACAAAAATATTTGTATCTTGTACTATATATTTATTATTATAACACACGTATATATCATTACAAACATTCACGCTTAACTCGCATTGGTATTATCAGCAAAATTGAATCTCGGTGAGTATTGGTCGTTTGCCCCACTCCAGCTTGCGCACGCGTCGTCGCCGCTTCACCACTGTCATTAACAGCAATATGCTTAGCTAAGGGTATTTGACTATTAGAATACTTTTCATTATTAATTTATTATTTATTTGTATTTTACTTTTAATAAATATTATATTAGATGAAGTCAAAGTACGATATATTAGTAGATTCATTATTTTATTCAATTCGGCGGAAAGTGGGGAACGGAATTGTTGAAAGAGAATGGAGTGTCTTAACACTAGGTTCTCTGGTTCCCTCTGTCTATCCTGCTATATGCGGGTTACAGCGTGAAGTTAAAAAAAAAAGAATATTTTATATAAATGCTATTATTTAATGTTATATCGAATAAAAAACATAGTGTGTCTTGACAGATAATAGTGATGTACTTTTATTGTGTTTAGTATTGTCTATGGTTATCGATTTTTAATTTACATATCGATTTATTTGATTGAACGTTATGTGAATTGATATTTAATATTTTTTTTATAACATTGGTTTTATAATTTTTGTCATGTCAAATACCCATTTTTCTATATATGTTAGAACTGTTTTCTATGATTCTTTTTCTTTCGTGTGACTAACAGTTTTGTTCTCCACGAGCTTTCGATGTAGTACTAATCACGTCACATACAAGTTTTTACTGTTTTTTCTTTTTCTAGACTTAGCTTTGTTTGTAGATGTTAGATAAGCAACTGTCTATGTGGTTGCATTTCTTCAAAGTTTCCTATTTTTTTTCACTAACTAATATATATATTTTTTCTTTTTTACTATGAAGGTTTAACAAGTTATTTATTTTTATTGAGAGATTAAATATAAAAATAAATAGTTTCTTGATCTTCATATCATCACTATTTTTTTATTTATGTTACAATTAGATGAGTGTAGTTTATTATAGATTTAAACTATTAAAGTATAAGATTGCAGTAAAAAAAACAGCTGTGAGACTACAAGTTTAGTATTTTTTGAAAGTGTTGTTTCAACACTTAGAAGGAAATAACATATGTTCATATGGAAATGAATTATTATAATGAAAAACGTAGTCATTATTATAAAAGTTTTATTAAATATTAATTATTTTACCTATATAATAATATTTTATTGACAAAATAGAGCTTATCTACAGATGAAAAATCTACTCTAATCAATTAATCTATTAAAAAAAATTATGTTATAACTTTCAATACAAGTTTAAATCGTACCTTTAAAATTATAGTGATATATAATTTTTGAAAAAGCTTACTTAAATTTTTTGAAAAGAAATTATAATATATTTTAATTTATATGCTTGTTTTGCGGCAAGAAATTATTAAATCATTTTTTTTTTATTAGATCCCTATTAATTCTAAAGGTCGATATTATGTATAATAATAAAATATTTATAATCTATGGTAATTATATAATTATTACTTCTAGTTCCGGTCGTGTCCGTTGCTGGCAGATCCGTTCGCGGTGACCGCGCTCGGGGGCGTCCCCGCCGCGCTCCCCCCCGCGCTCCCCGCGACGCGCCTGGCGGTGACACCCCGCATATATACACACTAATTGGCCTTTATTACTAGAAATATATTATAAATATACATATAACACATACGTAACAGGCGTGTATAACTTGATAAATCGAATATGCTTACTTTTCAGTATAGGCTTTTTATTATTTAGTCATTTATTTACTCTATTAATTAGGCATTTTAAAAAATATATACTCATGTCGACTTATTAACGTATTCACGCATGATATGAATGATATACATTTGTATAACTAAAACAAGATGTTTTTAGAAGTTAATAGCAAGTAATCAAATGAAAGTAACATATGTATTAGAGTACATTTTTATCGTAATGTAACTGGAATTAACTATAAACTGAATTAACTGGAATTAACTATAAAATGACCGTCAATTATTAATTGACTTATAATAATGTTACCTACAGTTAAAAAACATTAGTAAAGATACTAAAAATAAATTGAATTAATAGCATTGTTAAACTAGATGCTAAATTTATATACCACATTAAACATTGTTAGACGTTTAATAGTCCTTAAAATATATAAATATTCCTTATTTCAAAACTTAAAATAATAAAATAACAGAGTTTCAGATTGAAGAAAAATGACATTTTTTACTAGAAAAATATTTAAATTTTTACTAACTCAATGTTAGTATTATGACAAAGATACATTTTTCTATAATAGAATGTCATTATAGTATTAAATCTAATTGCCCTACTTTATATACGTACTAGGCATGAATAACTTAACAAATCGAAAATCCATATATTTCAGGAATTTATATTTAAGTTTTAAATATAAATTCTATTTTTATGTTACTTCAAACTTTCATAAATAAAACTAAATCAATCCTAATGATATGTAACGACTTATTAACTTATTCACGCCTGGTACGGATATCAGACGTGAATTGCAACATGAAATTGACATCATTTTCAAAACTAAATTATATAAGAAACATAGGGTAAAGGTTTGAATGTTTAATTTTTATTCTGTGGTCACAGTCGGATTACACATATACAGACATAATATAGAAACTTTTTACATTTAGTAGTTTTCTAATAATTCTAAAGGAGCATAATCAGTACATAGTACTGCAGTCTAGATCGCCATAAATAACTAGAAACATTTTTATAGGAAAACGTTTACCAACATAAAATTTTTGAACTAAAAGAAATAACATATTGACGATAATACATATACATAGTGACCACAGATAAATTAGATTTGTAATTTGTATAAAAAAAATCGTTCTAAGGACGTAGTAATGGAATTTAATATCTTGAATGTATAACAGCAATACTTAGCCGATAGTTCCTTATAAAATGATTTTGTCGTTACTACTACAAAAAAAGACGTAATTTTTAGTTGTGAAATAACTAAAAATGTTCAATAAAATTTTGTGCATTCCATTATTTGAAATTATTGGCTCAATTGTATTTTTCTTACACATATCATATTATTATGATTACTTAAAGTATTTCATAAATTAAATCTTTCAAAATAAAAGACAACATTTTCAAATTCAGATTCATTTTCTAGAACTTAGGTATTACAAACTGGCATATTTCTAATTTTATATTAGAAACAATCGGCATTTGTTTTTTTATTATAGTATTTCAGTTAAAACATTACTTTCAAGATTCAATGAGTGATTTATTGAAATTAAAAACCGGTAATAGACCTCCTGTAACAAATTAGTTCTATCAATGACTAGTAAAACAAGATGGCAGCCAAATTAATATGCCTTTATTATTATTTTTCTTTAAATAATGAAATAAAAAAAGGTAGTAGACCTGTAACAAATTAGTTTTATCAAAGACTAGAAAGACAAAATGGCAGCCAAATTAATATCCCATTGAAAAATTTTGAAACCGTCGTATGTAATATAATAAAATAGTATAAGTAACAGCCGTAAGATGTCGCAACAAATGGCCTTCAACAGATAATAATATGGTATTCTTGTATGTACTATACATCGCTTTTAGTATACAACTGCCTTAGCTTCATAGTTATTAGGCAAATATAATCGTAATCGATATAAGAAACTCCATAATATATCCCAATATTCGTCATAATTGCCAAAAGACGCACATATTGATTACTTCAGATGTGTAATAACAAAGGTGGCAAAGTCCAGCTAATGCAATTTACAATAATTATAATACAAAAACCGCATAACAATTTAAGATTACTATATTGTTTTAGTTGTAATGTATTTCGTTGAGTATAATTTCGATATAGTTTATTTTAACATGTATTTTAATTCTAAGCTATGTCTGTTAACTTAGATTCTTGGACTCTTTTAAAATGCTATGGACTGCTACGTTTGTGGGTAAAAAGTGGTCATTGCCATGTTTGTTATTAGACAACTGAATTAATTTAGTTATAATTTATTATTTTATAACGTTTCGTTCGATTGTAATAATGGCGACTTTATATCTACAAAATCTCCCTTCATCACATATTGTTTTATATTCATAAGAAAGGAATGAAACATCAATGTTTAAGTAATAAGTATATCATGAAAATTACTTTTATATTGTTCACTGATATTTTTAAATAATGGTTTCTTTAAATATAGTTAACTTTCGCAGTTTACAATCGCTTAGCTTCGAGCTCAATTTAAGATTTAAAGTTACTAATAAAATGTAATTTAGTCATTAATATTCAAGTATCCATATAAAGAGCTTTGACATAATATAATTTAAAATCGATTTTATAAAAAAAATCGATAATCGAGAAAATAACAAAACAATCAATATTATTACATAACTTTAAACTCGATAGTGAAACCGTAATAATATGTAAAATTAATAATCTTGTTCGAAATAAGAGAATGGAGAAATTAGTTATTTTCTCTTTTTTTCTTCGTTTCACAGCAAATTGCAATATTTAGAAAAAAAAATGTTGGCAAAAGATTTCCAAAGTAATATTTAATCAGTCAAAGCTCTTACTATGGTTACAATTTATGATATATTTAACTCAATATGCATACATGTCATTTACATAACATATAGTCTGTGATTAATCGATCAATTATATTTTTGTACATTCCTGTGCTACGGGTACACTGTAACGCAATCTATATACACACATACATACATACATTAATTTTAAATATTTTTTTATATTCATAATGCTTAATAGGGATGTATATATATATTTTACAAAAAAATATTTTTTTCAATGGATTGTGGCTAAAATGAAACAAATTAAATTAATATTATTGTTTATTTACTTATAAAATGAAATTCAAATTCTGTTACATCCCTATTATGAAATCATTAATATATCAATCATAAATTTTATATTAAGGCTTACAATTAAGATTTTTCAGTATTACAATTCTTTACCTCTTTTTGTTTTGTTCTTAGGAACTGAGGCTATGAGAATGTTTTAGCTTATAAATGTTTATATAACGTTATATTTTAGTGTCGCGAGATTTATTTCTGTGAGCAAGGCTTGGTATGTATTTTTTTTTTTATTTGAATGTGTTCTCTTAATTAGTGAAGTGAAAATTGAAACTATGAATTTATATTTTGAATCTCAATCGTCATATTAGAAAATCGGTGCAAATTTTATTTGAACCATTTAGTGCAATAATCGATTAACTCGATACGTCACATAAAAATTGTAATTATTGATGATTATTTTTATTTTTCTTATATGTAATTGTTGAGCTTACGAGTAGGTCCACCACACCACGGTTTAGGTGCAGGACTAGTATTTTCGATTCCCGATTTTTAACCGTTCTGTATTACGCACCGAAGACGTATTATCTAGTACTACTAAAATACTATTAAAGTTGCCGATGTTCCATTCCATATTTCATTCATAAAAAATATTCTTGACAGATGTCTCTTTCTCTTTCACGCACGTATCTATTGTTAGTAATAAAATAATCACGTTACTCTGAAGAGGATTTAGATGGGGATTTAGACAGTCATGTTATCTGAATTCCTATTAAATTATTTAAAAAAAAAATAAATAATGCTACCACGACTCTTAAAAACTTAGTTATAAACGATAATGGTAATCACAGATTTTTTCATTTATTTTTTATGGCTTGATAATTGGTAGCTGGATGATAGGGAGCACTTGTTATATGTCTTAATTTTGTTAGCTTCCAAAAAGCTTTTAAATTCTTTTGACACAAACGGAGTACCATTGTCCGACATAAGAGTTTCACAAAATCCATGCATGCATGCTTATAACTGTGGCTGACGTTAAACTATTTACTAATTTTATCTCTAGCCATTTTGAAAAGGAGTCCACCAAAATGAGAAATATTCGGTTCTGGAAAGGTCTCGCAAAGTCAACATGTAATCGTGACCAAGGCCGACCTGACGAAATCCACCCATACGATGTTTTCACTGGCATATTACGATTTTCCAGACAACTTTGACAAGAATTAATCATAGCCTCAATGTCTTTATCCATTTGAGGCCACCAAACATAGCTTCGAGCCAAAGCTTTTGTGTACACTATTCCACTATGAGTCTGATGTAAAACATGTAAAATAGTTTTCCTCATATTTGGGGGTAAAATTACCCGATTACCAATTAAAACACAACCGTCTTGTACGCTCAGTTCCATTCGATGTAGCCAATATGTGTGCCAATATATAACTTCATCCTGCATTCATGTTGGCCATCCCCTTAGTATATACTGCATAATCCGACTCAACACGGCATCTTTAGATGTTTCTTTGGCAATATCTTCCTTTATAAGTGTAAGCCTTGTGGCGTTCACCCGTTACCTCCATTACCCACCACTCGATTTCTTCAATGAGATGGCGTGCGACGTTGCCGCTCTGACAGGTTAGTGTCCTCTTGCGTCATACGTAACAAAAGGCGTTTGATTTTGTAACGAATATTTTATTATTTATTTTGTTCGAAAAAAACACTTTTTCAATTTTAGTAATAACTCTTATTTTATATGTGTTTACAAGGAGTACTCAAAATTAATTCCAATTATTTCTATATATATATATATTCCAATTATTTCTATATATATATATATATATATGTTAATAGATATGCATTTAATGGCTCATATAAAAGAATCGGTGCACATTTTAATTAACAGCATGTATTTATCATTATTTTATTTTAAAGTTAAAATTCCATATTTTTTGGCCAAAATTAGATTAGATTTTCAAATTTTAATTTTTATGTACTAATATATGTTTTATGTATTAATATCTTTCATCGAATTATTTGCGATTTAAGTATTGTTTTAAGAAAAACCTTTAATTTTAAATAAAATTCGTTTTTATGTAATGTGTTGTTTTTTATTCCAATCCACGTTATGAAAAAAGAAAGATACTGATAATTATACATATATGACTTACAATATTAATTTTCTATGAGACAGCTATTTAAAACATTTTACTCTTAGCATAAAAAAAGGAATTGACGCCTGTTATGAGTCCGATACCCAATCCAGGAAATGTAAAAAGCTTAGTATTTTCATTTCCTGGATTTGGTAACTAGGCAAAGCGCGGCGTTAAGTTCTGCCACTCAACACGCAATGCCTCAATTCGGCAGAAAGTGGGGAACGGGGTATCTTAACACTAGGTTCCGTCTGCCTACACTACTATGTGCGGGATACAGCGTGAAGCTAAAAAAAGTGAAGGAATATAGTTTCAAAAAGACATGGTAGTAATAGATAAAAAGCATCAATTCGACTTCAATTGAATTGGTGAGTTAAAATTTCAAATTTTGCAGGAGGGAGATAAAAGTGTATTATTTAGCTTTCTAAGCTAGTTTAAATCGATTACGAATTTTTGCATTTTTTGTGATTTACATTGTTTCTGCACTCATGGATTCAATTAATATATTTAAATAAACCTACGTTCGTAAATAGGACAATATACTTAATATTGTTACATAAAAAAATTGTCCATTAACTGTCAGTATTTGTATTTAGCGTGTTTCCCGTGTTTCCTGTGGTGCGGCGGCGTGGCGGGTGATCGCCTCCGTCTATCTCTCTCTCTGTCCCTCTCGCGTTCTCTGTCTCTTTCGCGCTCACGTTCTCTATCTCTTTCCCGCTCGCGAGACCTGTCTCTTTCTCGCTCACGTGATCTTGAACGAGACCTTGATTTCCGATCTCTGGAAGAATAACAATAAATGTAAAGAGATACTTGGGCACATGTAAAATTACGTAATAGTAATTTTTAATCTGTTATTCATACACTTAGGATAAAAAAGATATTTAAGAAATATATAAATATAAGTATATATAAATATAAGTATATATAAATATAAAATAAATGGAGAACGGAATTGTTGAAAGAGAATGGAGTGTCTTAACACTAGGTTCTCTGGTTCCCTCTGCCTA
>JAKGSA010000140.1:35636-107257 GCA_033558755.1 Philaethria dido
TCAACACACACACACTCAACACACACACACTCAACACACACACACTCAACACACACACACTCAACACACACACACTCAACACACACGGCAAATATTACTAATAAATATAGTTATCTTTTTTTTCTATTTTTTTGTTTCATGTTACATATATTTCTAGTGGCTTTCTTTTTTGTTAACTAATTCTTGTATACTAAACAGGGAAGTCACTAGCTCCTATAACACAGTGTATACTTATTTTAGGAGTTAGTAAGTTAAGTGTAATATTTTTTTATGGTCAATGAAGAATTTATTTATTTATTATTATTTAAAAATACTATGTCGAAAATTGACTACATAAAATTTCAGTTACCAGGCGTGTCATTTAAATGTACATTTTTTTTTTAATTTTCTTAGATATTACGATGGTTTCTCTACAGACAGTTAAAACTTGGTACAGAATCTCATTAGAAAAATAATTCAAAATAAAATCATACAAATATATATATATAAACTTAAATCTGCGCTTCTCGAATAACATGTCGAAGAGTTGCTTTATAAAAAATATATATTTTATTTAATTCCTGTCGTGGCGCACAGACACAAGCGTGCGAGTAAACGCGACGGGTTGTGGGTTCGATTCACTCCAGGAAATGGATTTTTCATTTCCTGGATTTAGTAACAAGGCAAAGCGTGGCGCTAAGTTCCGCCACTCAGCACGCAATGCCTTCGGCGGAGAGTGGGGAACGGAGTGTCTTAACACTAGGTTCCCTCTGCCTACACTGCTATATGCGAGATATAGCGTGAAGCTATGTATGTATGTATTTTTTTAACGTGTTATTCACACACTTAGAATAAGAAAAACATTTATATAAACCTTGCGCTGTAGCCATTTAAGCTGTAAAATATTCTACTATGGGACCGCTTAGAGCTCCATTTATGCTATGCGCTACAGAAAAGTATAAATTTATAAATTTTTAACAAAAATGCTAACAAGAACAATTATTGCAACAATCGTATAATAATTTCGAAGAATGGACTTGACGGATTCCAAGAGATGCGGATTCGAATTTTTTTTACATATAATTGTACAAAAAAAGTACAACCACAATAAACAGAAAAAATATATCAGATTTCAAATTACTTGTATTCTAAATGACTGTAAAACATTTAAAACTTGTAATATGCATTCATAAATTAGGTCACATTGTAGTCATTTTACCAAGAAATTGTGCAATGCTTCGAAAAATAATAACTCCTAAGCTATTATTCAAGTAAACAGTTTACTTCGCAATGAAATAAGATATCTGTTTGAATAATTATTGTTGAATTGACTATTGTTGTATCATCATTTTTACCACGGAATTATTATTTAAGTAAATGATTTAGGAAATAATGAATTTAGAATTAATATTGAGTATTAATTTAACAATTATATAATCTAAATAATTGTTAACATAGACTAATTAAAAATAATTGTACCGGAAGTCACTGTCTAGCGTTTATCTTCAAGATATAAATACTCGACCATATTTCAGTTGCGATTTCCTTGGACGATCGCGATACTGAGAACATTAACGAGTTGTATTGTATAAGCATTGATACTCCATTTGACTTGTAATCAGTTTAACTACGAAATATAACTATCTATTCTTTAGTCTTTCATTACAACATTTAAACAGACATTTTTTTTTCTGGATAACGGATGGCAAACGAGCAGTAGGACCACTTGATGGTAAGTGGTTACCTTCGCCCATGGACATCTACAACACCAGAGATGTTTTTCACCTGAGGATACAGATGGAATGGACGGACAACGTAGTAGTCCGCTATCGGAACCACCACTTTTTGGGGAAAGGATGTGTGGAAAATGGGAAAACCTGGCATACATGCCATCGAACCGGAACACAATAAAATATTTGGCGGTTCGCCTTTGATATGATAGTGGTCGCGAGCTAGACGGAGGACGAACCTCCTACCACCTGCCTACTGCGATACCCGCCTCTTACGGGACGCTACCCGGCGGTGGAGGGGAATTGTATTCTGACTCCGTCCCCTCACAGGGCAGACTTCCTTTTAGACTATCCCAATTTACTGATACTAGAACTTGTCTCTACTGTTACCATGAATATGTATTGTACAAAAGTGTGCAAACACATTGTAATATGTGTAATGTTTTTATTTCATTAATTTAGTGGTTTTTTTTTAACTTCAAACTGTATCCCGTATATAGCAGGGTAGGCAGAGGGAACCCGAGAATCTAGTGTTAAGACACTCCGTTCTTTTTCAACAATTCCGTTCCCCATTTATTCCGTTTAGTGTATTTCTAATGCATGAATATAAAAAATATTTACTCCCCTATATAAACATTAAAAGTATACCAAATTTCATACTTCTGCTTCCTCATAATCTTCTTCAAAACGAGTCCAATATTCCTTCACGTATTGACAATATGTAAAGTACGTAACATACACATTACACAATGTAAATCAAAAACTATTACATACAAGTACTAGGACCGCATGAGTACTAAGGAGTTCTACAGGAGATCATTTATGTTCAACTGGACGCCCCTTTGTACCCATTAGTTGGCAACAGTTATCTTGTTATGACCAATCATTGTGAAGGCGGCGATTGAGATAAACGCTTCCTTATATGGCTACTGACTTTAATCAACCTATTTGTAACTTCTGATGTCCTGGTACAAACATGGTAGACGTTTAGAACTTTGTTGAAATTAAATCATAAGCCGGATTTGTTGACCTTGGGAACTTTTTGATAATATGAAAAATTGGTGCAATAATTTTTATAATTAAATATTTTTTTTTCTGAAATTCTTCTTATTGGTATTATTGTTTATGCGTTATAAATATATTACACATCTTAAAAGTATGTAACGCCTGTCGTGGCGCAGAGGCACAAGCGTGCGACTGTAAACACGACAGGTGGTGGGTTCGATTCCCACTCCAGGAAATGGAATTTTTCATTTCCTGGGTTTGGTAACAAGGCAAAGCACGGCGTTGAGTTCCGCCACTCAGCACGCAATGCCTCAATTTGGCAGAAAGTGGGGAGTGGAGTGTCTTAACATTAGGTTCCCTCTGCCTACCCTGCTATATGCAGGATACAGCGTGAAGCTATGTATGTATGTATGTATTTGAATAGAATCGAAAACAAAAAAAATGTCTAAATGGCAAACGTTATGTGAAGAATGAATTTTAGGCTCAAAAATCTTTAACATATGCATGTATCTAGTATCGTACTTAAAATCTATTCAAAAATTAAAAGGAATGCCTTTAAAAAAATATATATTATAATACCCATAGTAAGTAATAAATTTCTAACAAAACCAGTTGACGCGTGAAATGCGGGATTCCCTATATAGAAATATAAAATAGCATATGGTACTATATGTGATGTTTATTTTATTAAATTTAAATATTTTTAATGCATTAATTTAAAAATATTGCCTTTTTTTCTTCTATGCTGATCTATCCGGCATCCACATATTTTCACTAAAATGGGTTAACAAGTTTTTTTCCATATTTGGATGTAATAAGGACATTTTGTTAAGTGTGATAGTAATTGTATAGTTTTAAAAATTAGTAATAGAAACAATCTACCAATAGAATAAATAAATCAAAATACAAAACATATAGGTAAAAAGGAAGAAAAGAAACGAATTATTGCAAATACAAAGAGTTTTTAAAGCCTAGTTAAGATTACTCAAAACAGGGAAAATTCATCACGAACTTGCACCAACAACCATTTATCATGACATATCACTACATACATACATATATAGCTTCAGAGACAAAAAACGAAAAAAAAACTAAATATACCAAAAATACAATAAAGAACGTGAGAGCACAGTGGAGTTTCTGAAAATAAACAAGATTAGTTGTGGGTTCGATTTTCACTCGAGAGTTGATATTTAATTTTAATTTTCCGCTCTATTAAGCCAAAGTAACGCCAGTCACATCCACAAGCGTGCGACTGTAAACGCGACAGGTTGTGGGTTCCATCCCCACTCGAGGAAATGGAATTTTTCATTTCCTGGGTTTGGTAACAAGGCAAAAGCGCGGCGTTGAGTTTCGCCAACACGCAATGCCTCAATTCGGCGGAAAGTGGTGAACCGAGTGTCTTAACACTAGGTTCCCTCTGCCTACCCTGCTATAAGTGGGATACGGCGTGAATATTAAAAAAATACATAATTTTACATACGCATGTCTAGATCTCTTAGGCGGCGGCGACAGCGTGGGCTCCCGCGACTTCTTAGACTTGCGCGAGGACGACGAAAACGCGTCGTCGTCTAACGAAATAGCAGCAGTGCTCGGAGACTCCCTCGGGTCCTCTTCCTTTACCTCCTTTGCTTCTTTTAACGCCTATATAATCAATCAGCATACATAAAACTTTTTTGTTACTTACTCAATGACTGACAAACAGTGCACACTATGATCAAAATTTATCAAGTTAATTTTTCAGGTAGCAAGGAGGAGAAGAGAGATGATTTTTGACATGACATTTTACGTTGAGAATCAAATGCGACATTTGTGAAATTAAATAATAAAAAAAAAAATTAAAAAAATACTAAGTAAAACTTTAATTATTAATGAAGGAAAGAAAATTTCGACGTAGTTGGATATAGAACGAATGGCTTAACGGTAAGTCACTTGGACGGTTTCCAAGAGGCGCGGGTTCGAGTCCCGCTGCGTTGAAACTTTTTATACGTTTTCCAAAAATATTTTGCGTTTTCTAAGTGAATTTTTAAAACTTTAAACTATTAGAACCAACCCACCTTCTTAATAAGCTTCCGTCTATAATGCTGTATCTGCGCCTGCGCCGCCAACCCAGGGCGTAGTGTCCGGGCACCCGCCTCCAACTCGTCCGCATACTTCAACACTCGCACCTCGATGTCACGTAGTGTCTCGCGGCGGAGTGACGCCTCGCGAGTGTCGCGAGTGTCCCTTGTGTCGCGAGTGTCGGGAGTGTCGCGTATTGGTGATTGGGATTCGGTGCTGTTGTGGTTAATGGGGATTAGTTTAGTAGTCGCTTTTTTGAAGCTATTAAATTCTTATAATATAGTGGCGCAGACGCACAAGCATGCGACTGTAAACGCGACAGGTTGTGGCATTGATTCCCACTCCAGGAAATGTAAAATTTAGTATTTTCATTTCTTGGGTTTGGTAACAAGGCAAATTTTACATAATAATTATAATATTCACCTTTCTGGTTGAAAATCAGTAACGGCGGCGGTGGTAGAAGTGGGTTCAACAGTCTCCCAGCGAGAGGGCACAAAACCAGCTACACTGCGCTCCTCCACCTCGCTTTCAAAGTACTCCGCTTCCGTCTCTAAAGGTACACCGTCGATGTCTTCATCCACTATAGTAATACAGGATATATATTAAAAAAAAGTGTTTTTCGCATTGCAATAAGTAGGTAAAGAAAAGCAATCACTATTTGTTTTCTGCAAAATTTTCCAAATTTTAAACATTGCATACTAAGTGGCGAATGTCAACATACTTCGATTTACCAAAGCGGGAAAACAAACAAAATAAAAATATATATGCCTATTAAATGTATGCAAAGAACATAATGTTATATAATGATTCCTCCCATTGATTGTGATTATAAAGAATTAAGAATAACAAAAAAAAATATTTTATTTTTCTTTTCAAAATCTGTGCGAATATATTTTCTTTGTATTTTTTTTATTCCAAATAAAACAAATAAAATTGCGTCAAATAGTTTCTCGATTTACTACATATTATTTAATATTTTTATTCCATAGCTTTGGTAACAAGGCAAAGCGCGGCGTTGAGTTCCGCCGCTCAGCACGCATTAATATCTGGCGGATAGTGGTGAAAGGAAATTTTAATAGAACGGAGTATATAATAGGTTTCCAGCTTCCCTCTGCCTACCCTGCTATGTGCGGGATACAGCGTGAAGCTAAAAATAATATTAATATCAAAACCACATACCAGGTATACCATCAATATCATTAACATCAGGTTGTACGACTTGCACCGGCCTCTGTTCGGCGAGGCGGCGTAGGGCTGCGCCATCCAAGGGACCGGAGCCCCCGGAGCCCCCTGAACCAGCTGAACCTCCTGACGCTGTGGAGCCTGAGGGAGACACTGTACCGTCTTGTTGGCTGTCTGTGTTCTCGTTTTCTGGTGGACGGGGCTCGTCCTCCTGTGTGTATGTATGTAATATTGAGTCTTAAAGATTTTTTTTTAAATTTTTTTGAATTAAAAGCAGTGACTCTAGTGTTAAGACATTTTTATTCACTTTCATTTTAGAGTGATTTCGTGTTACTTAAGCACACATAACTTCTTCATTTGTCTAACAAAATCGGTGTACCCCATACATATAGAAACCATACATATAGAACCCATACAGTCATAAATTAGCTCTAAAATCAAGTAGGTATTTAGGAACATAATACATGTATAATTTTTTTTAGCCACACGCTTTATTACATCGTGTATATATATTAAGTGACTCAATCCCGCACCAGAGCGAAGAAATGAAAATAATTTAAATATACTCAATTCCAAAGTGAAAATGGATCTTACAACCAATTAATTGCCTTTACAGTCGAACATAATCCTAATACCCCAATACATATAAAAAACAAAAAAACAAAAATTCCAATATCAAAAAAAAAAAGAACGCCTAACGTTAACGCCTGTCGTGGCGCAGCGGCACAAGCGTGCGACTGTAAACACGACAGGTTGTGGGTTCGATTCCCACTCCAGTAAATGTTAGTATTTTCATTTCCTGGGTTCGGTAAAAAGGCAAAGCGCGGCGTTAAGTTCCGCTACTCAATACGCAATGTCTCAATTTGGCGGAAAGTGGGATCGGAATTGTTGTAAGAGAACGGAGTGTCTTAACACTATGGTTCTCAGGTTCCCTCTGCCTACCCTGCTATATGTGGGAACAAACCGGCTTCTCCTGTCCCAGGAACACGTCATTGATCTTCAGCAGGAAGTCGGTGGGGTAGATGGCCCAGTCCGCCCACGCCTGCAGGATGCGCGTGACGCGCGCACGGAACCCCTCCTGCTGCATACGCGACGGCATGCGCGTCCACGCATTGTGACACTCCCGCATTATGTCTACGAGACGCGCTTGGAAACTGTATGGAAATACGACATTTAAAACATACCTAGTTATTAAAAAAAAATTTTTTTTAAGTGAAACTTCTTTAAAATCGCATCACAAAGAACTATGAGATACAAATACAAAAATTGAGCTAGAAAGAACAGAAGAAAAAAATTTATTTATCATTTTTTGATTAGGCCTATTTGTTTATTAGTGCTCAGATCATCCCATCTGTGTATCTATATATCTGTATCCCGCACAAAGCAAGGTATGCAAAGTGAACCAGAGAACGCAGTGTAAAGAGACTCCACTCTCCATGAAGGATTTATATAATGATGCAAATATAACGTTCGATGTTAATAATCGATATTATTTATGCATACAAAAAAAATCTTTTATAGTAAATTTTGGTATGCTTAAATAATATCAACTTCCATGTACATACAAATTATATAGGAGATAATTAGAATGTAATAATACATATTGGAATAGAGCACGGAACTTGGCGAGGCACACAATCACTTCACCCACTTCCACGTGCTCAAAGCAACACCCCCTAAATTACGCTCTACCTTACATCCCCCTCACATATCTATTTTCACACATAATAATTAAAAAAATACTTACGCAGCCCGATAAGCACTAGCATTGGTCAACTTAGCCTGTGCATTATGCAGTATATCCGACAAGAGGTACAATCTGGCCACACGTCGTGGTGGCGGCGTGCGCGCCTGAGCAAGGGACTCGGCCAGGCACGCGGCGACCTCTCCCGCGGCCTCTGCGTGCTCGAGGCACCACGCCATGGCCTCGCCCACACTGCGGCGTGCGGGCGTCAAGGCGCGGATGATCTCTTCTAGACGGTCGCGTTGACTGTGGAGAAAGTATATATAAGAAAGTATATACAGAAAGTTCTTTATTGTACTTAAAATACATGAGAGAAAGTGAGTGAAGAAACAACGTAAGTCACAAAAAAGGTAAAAATTATAAAAAATAAACAAGCTTAGAAAGGCAAGAAGTGTGTTGTTTTTCTCCCTCTCGCAAAATTTGAAAATCCAGACTTACGTTGTTTCTGCACTCACCGATGTAATTGTCTTACCACTAAAATAATTTAAATATAATATTTTACCCGAATAGCATCAAACCCACAGCCATGTCGTTTTTAGTCAGATGTTGACTCTAGCACTGACCACTTAATTTTTGAAACAAGTAAAATATAACAAAGATTTGATCATGTGTTTGAGGCAAAAATTAAAGATTTCCTCTTCTAGGCGGTCACATTAGTTATAAGTAATAATGAATTTGAATGTAATAATAAGTAATAAATAATAGTTTTAAATTATGTAAAAATATAAAAATAAATATCTGACCAGGTTTCTTTGATAAAAGATTTTAATTTGTTTTTTTTTTTTTGGTATGTGAGACATTTTATAAAATAGCATTCACAATAGAATTCAATTAGCTGCAACAACAAAATACTACGAAAACTGTTGAATTCTGTTTTTATCCAATTTTACTTATATCATAAATGCGAAAGTATGTTAGAATGGCAGATGTCTATTACTCTGTATATATAGCTTAGGTATATATTCGAATAACTTAAAATCTACAATTTATAAAGATTTATTTTTTTATAAAAATGCCACGCGAGCATAGCCGCGATCAAATCTAGTATAATATATTTTTAAATTGTACCTATAAGAATACCTTTTACTTGAAATAGTATACATAAAATGAGTTCCGTCACTCAACATGCAATGCCTCCATTTAGCGGAAAGTGGGGAACGGAAATGTTGAAAGAGAATGGAGTGTCTTAACACTAGGTATTCTGGTTCCCTCTGCTTACCCCGCTATATGCGGGATACAGCGTGAAGTTAAAAAAAAAAAAGAAAATCTTTCTTGATATTGTAAAAACCTTACTTATTAGACAACGTCCCGCGTATATTTTCTTTGGCATCTTCTTCCTCCACGAGTTCGTCAGGCATGCCGGCGGTATACAGGTTCATTACCGGCGGACGCCATACTGATCCACCTGTAATAAAAATATTATAATATAGAAACCCATAAATAAGTAATTTATTTTTATATTTTTACTCATTTATTGGAAATATATTCTTGCATGTATTTAAGACATGCAGTTCTATATATAAATGACAATTTTAAGTACAAATTAATTGTTTTAATCTATTACAATAATAAATTTTACAACAAACCACTACACTAATGCATGCTTCGATAAGAGGCGTCTCTCAATAACATACAAAACATATATTACGAGCGATTTTGAGAGATCATAAGGATATTTTCATAAAAACACTTAAAGATATTATTATATCGAGATGTATAAGAATTTAACCCTTTCCACTCCAATGTCGAGTGTCACTCGACACTGAAAAATACCATACAAAAAGGGATTATAAAGATTAAAATGAAGAATTACAATACAGTATCATGTAATTATTCATAAAATAAAGTTTATTAAATAAGAAAAATTCGTTTTTTTTACAAAATACACAAAAAGCACTAAAAGTTAAAAAAACATAATTTTAGCGTTCGAAGGCGTTTAGCGGTTCGTTTAGGGTTCGAATCTTGCTACGTTCAAGTTATCATTCGTTTCTAAAATATTTATCTTATCTTTAGTAGTAACTAAAATATTAAAAGTATTATTACTTCTTACTAACCTTTAAACATTCTAAAGTCTTCCAAAGACCATTGCTTAGGCGTATCTCCTTGTAACATAGAAAATAATTTCCATCGATAATAAATATGTGCCGGAGACTGATTTTCAAAGAGGAAACGGAAGTAGGGATTGCTCATCTCTATGTTCATAATAATGGCTTCGAACATAGGACCCTCGCGTATCACGAATTCCACCATACGATGTATGAGCATTAGAATGTTTCTGGAATTTATAATTAACTTAAATAACTATTTAATTGTAATGTTTTTCTGTATAGTACAGTACAGGTTTAAATTTAGATGTACATATTTAATAAGTAAATAATAGTTGTCTTTTTTCCATTCTTCATATTTTTAAGATTTTTTTACAAGGAACTCATTTTAAGTTGACTTGTAGAAATTTTAATATGTAGGTGAAAAAGTTTAAATTTTATTAAAATTTTACAATAAATAAGAAATTATTTCATTTTTATATCTACAAACGAGATTTATTTTGAAGAACAAAATTTACTCATTGAAGTAAAACAAATTTAGAAACTTACCTCTCCGTTGGTATGACTACTTTGACTATAGATTGGGATAAAATCTGAAAAAAGAATATAAATAAGACGCAAATACTATAAATAGCAGAACAACTAGAAAAACATATACGTAAAGTGTATGTACTAATAAAAAATACCTGTTCAAAGTGTTCACGGTCATCTGGGTCATTTGGATAATGCTCTCCAGGCCGCACTCTGGGTATCTAGTGAAAATAACATTTTATTAGAAAAAATATTTACAATTCAGCATTTTCCATCAGCACATTCCATCGTAGCAACGTGGAACAGTGTCTGACTGCAATAGCATTAGGTTTGTAGCTTCTTTAGTAACATAAAGCGCGGGGTTGAGTTTCGCCATTTAACACACAATTTTACCCTGTGAGGGGACGGGGTTAGAATATAATTCGCCTCCGCCACTGGATAGCGTCCCGTAAGAGGCGGGTATCACAGTAGTTAGGTGGTAGGAGGTTCGTCCTCCGTCTGGCTCGCGACCACTATCATGTCAAAGAAGAACCGCCAAATATCTTATGATGTTTTCCGGTTTGATGGCATGTAAGCCCTTTTCCCCTTTCCTACCCATCCTTATCCCAAAATGTGGTGATTCCGATAGCGGACTGCTACATTATCCTCCCCTTCCATCTGTATCCTGTAGGTAGGAACGCATCTACAACATCTCTGGTGGTGTAGATGTTCATGGGCGAAGGTAACCACTTACCATCAGGTGGTACTTCGGCTCGTTTGCCATCCGTTATCCATAAAAAAAAATGTCTCGAAATCAGGCAAAAATGGCGAATAAACTATTAAATGTAACTATCCGGAATAATCGCGTATATTTTAGTATTCGGAAATACTATTTTGGAAACTCGACGTTTCGAACGCTTTACCGTACCGTAGTCCGTGGTCACAGGTAGACTGAGGTGGCATTCGTCTGTCACTTGATACAAACTACCGCCAACGATTTCTTAGTTGCCTCGCGTTCTGCTCTAGATTCTTGCAGAATGAGCTGACTGTATCTATTCCTCTAGTGTGGTTGTATGAAAAAATGTAAATCTAAAAATGTATTTCCCAATACTAAAATATACGCGATCCGGTCAAAATAGTTTCATTTAATATGCGTAATAATCGTGAAAATCAAAAAGCTCTAAGTGCTACGCTTGAAATTGCTTGTTTTTTTTTTACTATGCATTTTTTTTTACTTCCTTTTTTCTCTCTCTCCATTCTTCAATATAAACAAATATTATAAATATGATAATTTCTCTGAATGGGAATCAAACCTACAACTAAACACAACTACAGTCAAATAAGTTTTTAAATGCTGTTGATGCTCGCTCAGGAGGCTTATCGTTGCTGTAAATTTATTATAAAATTTTGTTTGAAAACGAGCAACTGTTGAGTTTCTTCTCTTCTCAGCAGACTGCCTTCCGAGCCGGTGGTAGCTTCCGTTAGGACTGACACTCCTAACATCTTTTGTAAATTGACGATTCAAAAGTGCTTGTAATAGCCTATTTGAATAAAGAATATTTTGATTTTTGATTTGGTAGTCAGAGAGAACGGAGCGCCAAACGCTACGGTATATATAAATAATGTAACTTACCTTTCCAAGCAAATGTTTAGGAGGTTGCGCGTTAAATGGCAGTCCGGAGGGCGGAGGTGGCTTACAGGGCTGCTGTAACGACGGCGGGATGTAGATAGGGACAGGGGGTATCACCACCGCCTTGCCCCAGCCCAGCTTCATCTCGTAGTTCATTATTTCTTTACCTGGCAATTTAAATTGTATTTTTAAATTTTTAAAATTTTAATTTTTTCAAACATCTGGCTTTAAATTCTACTATTTAATACGCAATATCTCGTATTTGGGTGGGGAACAGCGGAATAAGTAGACACTAGGTTCTCTTTGACAATACTATGCGGAATGAGTCTGCTTAATATAATCTTAAATGTAATTATTTTTTTTATATTTTTTTAATTACAAAATATAAGAGTCAAATATTTTTTTATAAAATAATGGAATTATATTTATTTTATTTCAGGTTTTAAGGTTTAGGTTTAAAGAACTTTATTTCAACAAAGACATTCATGTCACTTACGTGAATATGTTTCGATATATGAATATGAATATGAGTCGATGTTTAATAAATACACTTAATTATTTAAGTTTATTACCACCTCATACATCCTTTCCTCAAAATGTTATAACAAATTTAAATTCAATCATTTTTCAGTAAAAAATAATCGGATAATTGTTTCTTAAAAGTATGAATTGATTCAATATTTTTTATATGAGGGTATATTATTATACAGCCGCGCTCCGTCGACAGTGATTTTTGTTTTGCCGTATGACGTGCGATTTTTCGGTATGGTTATGTAGCTAGCCCGTCGACTGCTGCGTTTGGATACTTGATTTTGTTTAGTTAACGAAACATTGGTATGGATAGACCTATTAAAATATTTTCGAATAAATATACAGATATTTTTTTATATTCATTAATTTAGTTTCTTCATACATTTTGGCTGTTGGCGTTAGGAAATGGTAATTAAAGAGTAATTTTATGTTTTTTTTTGCTGGCATTGTAATTTGCTTATTCGAGATTTAGCTGCGGTTCCCCATATCTCGACAAGATATAGCAGGTGTGGTTTGACTAGAGCATTATAAATTGTATATCTTAGTGTACGTGGGATGCATTTTGTAATATTATTAAGTGAGTGAGAGTGAGTTTTGAATTAGATTAACGCCTGTCTTGGCGCAGAAGCACAAGCGACTGTAAACGCGTCAGGTTGTGGGTTCAATTCCCACTCCAAGAAATGGAATTTTTCATTTCCTGGATTTGGTAACAAGGCAAAGCGCGGCGATGAGTTCCGCCACTCAGCACGCAATGCCTCATTTCGGTGGAAAGTGGGGAACGGAGTGTTTTAATACTAGGTTCCTTCTGCCTACCCTGCTATATGCGGGATACAGCGTGAAGCTGTATATGTATGTATATTATCTTAAAAACATAATAAGTAATAGTAACGAATTAATTTTTACATAATGTATAAAATATAACAACATAATAAATTGATTGACATAAATGTATTATATGCAAAACAATTTACTGCACCTAATATATAAATATTTAATTTATATTCATTCAAGACGAAAATACATCCCTAAAAAAATAAAGCAAGACATAGTGGCACACTAGTACAGCTATAAACGCGATTGGTTCGGATCGGATTGGGAGATACTTAAAATATTTTCATTTCCCATATTTTTTTACGCTTGCGAGACATGGACGCTTAGAGAAATTGAGAAAAAGAAGATAGAAGGAATTCTCCTCCAGCAGCAGCAGCTCGGTAGTGTCTTTGACCGAATTCAGGACCAAAGAAAAAAAAATAATCAGAGACCAGGCACCAGACCGTGCAGCAGAGTTACGATGCAATGGACTGATTAGGTGAAGGCTGCCATAAATAGTCCTTTCTACGAATATACCAGTAAGGCAGCCATCCCTGAAGTTGGCGTTGTATTGTGAGGCGTACCACCAACCCTTAACTGACGACCACGACCACTCTGTCAAGAGTGAAACGACAAAGAAGAAAGAAGAATTTTCATTTCTCCCCTTTCGTAAAACAAGCGCGGCGTTAAGTTCCGTTACTTCAAACGCAATGTCTCAAATATGGGCAATAAGCGGCGTACAGAATATCTTAACACTATTATTGGTTCTCTCTGACTAACCTGCTATAATAATAGAGAGTAAAAAGGTTTATTTAAGAAAGAAAAGACCTTTATTAATTGAATATAATTACCATTAATACATCGCAGTGCCCTCTCGCCATCTTTCCTCGACATGAAAGCGACAAAGCCACAGTTACGACCTCTCGCCTTCTCCTCATCAGAGCGCGGCCACATTATCTTAATACTGGCAAGAGGACCGTAACGACCAAATATCTCCATTAGTTGTTGTTCTGTTATCTTTATAAAAAAATAAAAAGGAAGTCAGTTTTTTAGCTTTATGCAAATAATGTTAAGATAGCGAGGTTTTTCATATTGCCAATTTCAAAGCGTCAATTGACCAAACATATGAATCCTTCTGAATTAAAAATGTAAGTCGACCTTTTGTTTAAATATATATAAACCCTTTAAAGAAAGAATTATGTTATGTGAAGCGAGCAAGACATGTGATATTTTCAAAAAAGGTGTATACAATATATTCAGTATAATATACAATTGTATAAATTCTGCATTTATAAGTTGAAATTTTTCTTACATAAATTCATTAAAAGTATTTTTAAGTAAAAGAATTAATTAATAACATATTTTTTTCGTTTTAAGTACAACAGGAATTAATAAAATAATTAATGCTATAAGAAGGTGGAATTAAATTGAATATGCATAACTTCTATATAAAAACAAAACATTACTTTTGGATTCAAGTTGCCAAGGTACAAGTTCGTAGTATTGGGATCTCCAGTATCATAAGAGCCAACATCTGGTATTGTGTCCATAGGAGGTTCAGTACCCACCACACCACGATCACGCAGTACATTCTTATATTTGTGACGCTCTGATCTTTCTTCTTGAATTCTAAGAATAGAAAATATTTTTTTCATTTTTTTTCCAATTCAAGCAGTGCAAGTTAGATTCCTGCTACATACAAATTTTTACATTCCCAAAATATTTTTACTTATTCCAAGTGTGTAAATAACACCTTAAAAAATAATTAAATATTCTTATACCTGTCTGTTTTTTTTAAATATATTTCACATATATTTTTTTAAAGTCATTTAAATTAGCTTTGAGAAACAAAATGACAGCCAAGGGCATGCTAACCTAGATAATTATGATGGTTAAGAATAAAATATAGAAAAATCTGTTTGAGTTAGAAATTAGATAGAACAAATGCAAATGTATAATTATATAATAGAACTAGTCTGTAAAATTTGGTACAAAGAAAAACTCTTTGTTTCTGCTTAAGAAAATGTATTTACCGCTGATTAAAATAATAAGATACGTAAAATATCTGGTTCCGCCAGAGGCCAGTGGGTCGTAAAATAAAAAAAAAAATACTAACCTATATATAATGTTGCTTTTATGCAAGATTTATTATTTATATAAATGCTTTCCCAGAAACTGATAAGTCATAAGGTTCTTCACACTTATCAAATTTCTATGAAATACATAGAAATTTAGTGGAGAACTCTTATAATATAAACATTCTGTTACAATCAAATCAAACACAATATTATTAAATAGATTCATAATGTATAAAAGGCTAATATAAATTTGTCAAATCAATTATTTAATTAAGAAAAGCATAAAACCTTATTTGTTATTGATTCAAGGTTTCAGAATATACCACTACACTACACCACTTGATGTTTTTTGTTATTAAAATTACACATACAATACAATACTTACTGTCTTAGCTCTTCTTTAAAGAGCTCTAGGTTACTTTTCTTTTTATCCCCACTTTTCTTGTTACGGCCTATATTTCTACCCATAGGCTCAGATCTCAGTGCTAAACTCCTGACGACCTCTGCCTCAGTGACTGTGCGCTTCTCATCCAAACGAGAAACTGGCTTATATAATTTGCCACGCTCAGATGTATCCTCCTCTATAAATACAATTTGAAAAATGTTTATACATTTTTAATATATATATAAATTTTTAATTCTTTTTTATGTCAGTCACACTTCATAGTTATAAATTCATAAGTAAGTAACAAAGCAATGTTCAGTTATTTTTGGTCACATTACAAGAAAATTACTTACTCCTGGCCCCTGCATCATAGGTACCGGCTTTCACCCAAACTTTAGATGTAGTACTAGGTACTTCTTGGAATGTTTCTACAAACTCTTTGAATACCTATAAAAATATGATGTTGTGTTATAATTCTGTACTTTATAGGAGTTTTTTGGTATATCTTAACAAAAATTGGATATTATAAAATTAGTATACATGTATGTATGCCGTTAGTTTATTACTGAATCTAAATATTGCAATTTATTAATATAAGATATTGTTGGAATATCAATTAATTTTACTTGATCAACTCACTTGTTAAGTTATCAAGTTGTTTTATAGATTGTCAATTGATTATTATACAAAAACTAATCTTTTATAATACCATTTTATAGTAAAAGTCAAAAGACATACTAATGTCTTTTGACTTTTACTATAAAATGGTTGCCGCCAATCATACTGTGTTCTTTACGTGTTAGAATTTACGAGTCGAAAAGCAGTCTCTTCGAGTACTCTTTCTTTTCGTTGAAATATATGGGTATAAATGACATAGATACGGCATTTCGAAACAAAGGCTTATGTCAAACTTGTATTATTAAACAAGTAGACTACCGTTCAACCAATAAAGATAAAAATTACATTATACAACTTCTTTCTGTGGAGTATTCAGATGTTTGTGTGCCTCTCACTCCTTCTACAATGTATAAGCATAACTACTTTGTACTGTTTGAAGATTGGTATATTCATTAATGTGTAGTATATACTTGCATATGAAATAATGTATAAATATCATGTACTCGTATACTGCTTTTAAATAATTTTTTATTTATATTAAATATATATTAATATAATTTATATTATACTAAATGGTATAAGATATTGAATGCATAAGTAAATTTTAAGAAGTGTGTATGTAGTCATAGAAGTCGAGTTCTAAGTAATGTTAAAAAAAAAGTAACAATGAAGAATGTTACTGTTTACAAAAGGTACAGGCATATGTCCGTAGTGAATATAATAAATATATAAATCCTTGTAAAACAAAACGTAGATATCAAAGCCTAATAAGTCATTAGAAAAAAAAATTGTGTACGTGGGTAGTAAAATTAAAAATGATAGTATTGGAAACCCATTAAAATCTAAGTAACTATTTGTAATGAGTTTTTGAAGTGTTGAGATTTGTGGTTAGTTTCATTATAGTTAATATCTAGTAAATCTTAATTTATTAGTTCATTATATAAATGTAAAAACTGTTTTTTCTTAATGGTTATTTATGACACAAAATATATATGTCTGAAGGTGAACAAAGGAAAAGAGATTATGCTTGCAAATTATATATAGCTTAAAGCAGGCAGCTAGGTGTTGGTTTTTAGAAAATAAAGCAGGCATTTGAAAAAAAAAGGAATGTAATAATACTTTGGTTGAAATGTGTAGTCCAGTAATATGTTACATAAAGATATTTCTAATAATAATATATTTGAAAACTTGTTTTGAAAAGGTTCAATATGAATAAATGTATGTTCAATATGTGTCAATAAGTCTTTAATATTTTGCCCTTTGTTGTAATGTTATTTGTATTTTTAATGTACTAGTGGAGCTACCGTTGACATGTTAAATGTATGTTGACTGTACAAAAATGTATGATAAACATCATATAGTAACATATGTGTAACACATCTTACTAATTTATTTTATTTATTTCTATTTCTGATACACAATTGTAGAAATATTGGTTATCTGCTCTTCTACATGTACATATATGTATGCCAATTTGAATACTTATCTACCCACATATTTTTTTGTAAAAAGGGAAGCAAGGTTTTTTTCCGATCACTTATTAATACAATGATATTGATATGTACTATGATACACTTAAGTATAAGTGTTTCTAGTTTAAGAAGGTATATAAATACAAAAAAGAAAGAATTGAATGTGGTTTCCTTCAGAGATTTCTAAAACAATTATAAGCTACAATAATTTTTAAATTGTGATTTCTTTAATATTTTTATATTGTCATTACATTTTTATATTGTCATTAGTTGACTCGGTAAAAAGTACCACTGTGTATGTTTTCCAAATGTTTGCTGTACTATGTTATGGTGTACCCAGTAAGAAACAAGTGACAATGGTTGTATTTTAATAACAATATAATAAAATGAAATTATATTCTACAGGTCAACAGCCGGCAGATGAATTGACAAATTCAATAAGTAACAGTAGTTGTTTTCCAATATATGAAAAGTAAATTGGTTTTAAAATGGTAGTTAAATTTATGATTAAATTATCTAACTAGCATAATAACAATCTTATTTCTGTTATGTTCGATTATAAATTAAGATTGTACTCAAATTAATGTGATATTAATAACTGTATATTAATGAATAGTCATTGTTTGAATAATACATGAACTGATTAGGTTTTTCTGGTCTTTTTCCTAATCCTTGCAACGATTGTTGGGTCAGTAAAATGTATTTCCCAGGAAGAGACTGCTGTCGGTTAAATTACTATAATTAGTGCGTGTTAAAAGATTATTTTTTGAGGGAGCGTGCTGGAATATCATTTGATTTTAGTTGGTCAACTCACTTGTTAAATTATCAAATTGTTTTATAGATTGTCAATTGATTATTAAACAAAAACTAATCTTTTATAATTAGTATGTTTTGACTTTTACTATAAAATGGGTGCCGCCACTCATACTGTATTCTTTACGTGTTAGAACTTACGAGTCGAAAAGCAGTCTCTTCGAGTACTCTTTCTTATCAGTGAAATATAATTAATTTATAAAACCGAATGACCGTTTTATTTACCCTAACCTCCTACAGATATGATTAACAATACAAATTTGATATACATTACGAAAAGATTAATGTACGAAGTAACCAGACAGATGACTTACATGAGCAGCAGCTTCTTCCTCTTCTTTTTTACGTAATTCTTCGAGTTCTCTTTTAGATAAATTTCGGGAGCTCATTTTGTATTCGTTTATGTAGGATGAAACTAAGAATTCATTTAAGTTTCATCTAATATACAATTAGCAAAAAAAATTATTTTAATTATTTATTAATTGCTTTATTTAAAAAAAATGTTTAGAGGTCTAAATCATTTTGAATTAGAAAATTAACTCCATCATTTGAATTATAAACTTTAGAATATTCTGCCAAATAGTATTCAATAACTATAACCTGCAAATTAGCGTTATAGACATAGATAAAAAAACAATCTGTCAAATAATGACGCTTTTACATTAGAAATATCTAAACGACTCGATGTGATAAGAATCGATAAAGTATCGAACTATCGTAATTTTTAAATTGTTTTATCATTGTGATATTTCTACTTTATTTGTAATACTATTTACTTATCATTTCGACATTATGTATGTTTGTATGATACATTGTTGTCCACATGCATATATAGCATGAAAGGCAGGGATAATGTAGTGTCAACATACTTGTTCATGTTCTCATTTTCCGCTAAATTTCAAGATATTAACTGTTTAGTCGAAAGCCTTAACGCCGCTTTTTTCTTTACCAGAGTGGGGAAACAAAAATAGTTCAAATATTTCAAATACCATTTTATAATTACCATTTATAATATTACCATTTACTATTTTATAATTACCATTTATAATATTACCATTTACCATTTTATAATTACCATTTATAATATTACCATTTACCATTTTATAATTACCATTTACCATTTTATAATTACCATTTATAATATTACCATTTACCATTTTATTATTACTATTTATAATATTACCATTTACCATTTTATAATTACCATTTCAAAGTGGGCATCGAATCCACCATCATCGCGGCTAGTCATGTGCTGGTTCTCCGCACTACGATGGCTTTATAGAGGTATATTGCTATCGTTATTTTTTTTCTATATCAATAGTTTAGTATTAACTTTTATTTATTTTTTATTATTAAAAAATGTTAAATTTACAGTTGTCAGTTGTCAGTACATATATATATTTCTTTTTTATCATGTTATTCCAAATTTTAAATGTATTTTCTCTTGTCTAACTAAAAGTAATAGAAGTTCATTGCGTTTTTAATAAAAAATAAAAGGACATGGACAATGGAATAATAAAAACGAAATTATAATAAAACACATAATTATTGGTTACATATTTATTGAAAAAGTATACATCAAAAAAGTTTTCGATGTAAAATTAAAAAAATGTGTGTAGCCTTGCGCAGTTCATGTTTACAACATTTTCGTGCTTACTCTCTGCTTACTCTATGGACACCAAACGTTGTGTACTTTTTATTAATTTCCGACAATCTATTAAATAAATGAATTAACAAATTAAATGTGTTTTGCGCAATTTCTGCGTAGGTTAATCCTAAAATGACATTTTCGTTACTTTTGCATCTTTTACTGTACTCAAGCGTGTTATATTTAGGCTATTTTAAGTGCAGGTCTTTACTTTGTTCTATTTCGGTTTACATCATCACTAAATACATTTTACATGTTCTAAAAACTAAAAAATAATTAAATAATAATACAGATACAATTCAACATAATATTATAATAGTAACATTTCCCATTGTTATGTAATTTAATAAAATTCAAATACGAATTATCGGAATGCCAACAGATTATAAATGTATTCACACATCATAATATATACAATGTACTATAAAAATGCAATTGTTTATTGTTTTTTAAAATTAAAAATAGCTGCGTTATGAAATATAATAAAATTAACTATTGTATTATTTCTTGATATTTTGCATGGACATGACACTTTGAAGATATTAATTCAATATATAGAATATAAGATATAAAAAATATCTATCAATAATGGCATGTCCATGTAATATCGACCATAGAGAATAATTTTTTACTTTTATCTTGAGCAAAATAACGAAAACCGATTATTGTTTATAGGCGGCGCTTATAGAATGAAGACAGACATAATATAATAGATAATATTAAAATACTCGTTCCTTATGCAGATAAAATAGTAATAGTAAAATATTTTGTGCATTACAAAGCTTATTCTACAAGTAAACATGCCACATAATTTACAGCTACATACTGTACAGAAAACAAATGTACATAGTCAAAGATTAAATAGTCTTCATAAGACGATGTGTTTCGTACTTTGGCGGTATTGAGCTGTTTCAACTTCACCATTGATACATTAATGAATAAACTTGTTTTTTTTTTTGTTTACTTGTTTTGTTTGTTTTATTTAAATTAAATTTAGTTTATTTTAAGCTTTAAACTGATATTTAAGCGTTGTAAATAAATGTTGGATTATTTAAAAAATGAACATAAGGACACTATATCGATATTTTTATTATATTGTTATTTTTTTTATATATATAACATTGAACCTTAGCTTTCTTATCCCGTCATCGCTACCGCTACCCAAGAAAGTAATATTAAGGTACAAAACACGTATTCTATAAATGCACGTTAACAAACATATTGTACTATAATTCGCTAACAAACCAACTCGATGGACAATGATTTTTTTTTTATTATTTATACATAAACATAAAGAAGTAAAACCTAAACTTGTACTGCATATTTGATCAATAATCCTATTAAAAATAATTTTCCACATATAATTAATTAATAATATACACCAATAATTATATAAAATTTTCATTACATTAAAACACTCGATAGGTACTTTAAATGCGGCGTCCATTTTGTTTTGGACGCCACGTCCACACGTTAGGACCAATTATCGACATTTTCTTATTAAATAGAAATATCTCCACGAGTCGTATCGAGGAGTGAATTTATTAAAAGTAGTTTTAATCGATATTATATTTTAGTTTTAAAACCTCAACATGTACACTGTACAGAATGAATGGGCACTGTCTTTACTGTTCACTACTCTCCTACTAAGCAGTGCTTAGTGTTTCCCCGATAGTGTATGTGTCATACATGTGTGTATGTGTTTGTACATGTGTGGGTGTGTATGGTGTGTGCGTGTGTGTTTAAGCGTCCGCGTCGGCGCCCTTCAGCCGCAGTCGGGCGAAGTCCTCGAATATGATATCGTCGTCTTGCTCTTGCCCGTTTTCATCTCTGTAATAAAAAAAATAAGTTAAATCATGTCATACAGCAAATGAAAATTTTAAATAAATCACGACCAGTAGTTTACAAAATTATTGTATTTTGATATTACATAATAAAATACTTAAAATGTAATATCCTTTTCTTCGTAACATATGTATTCCTAATAAATCTATGTAATCATATTTAATATATAAGAAATTGTTGCCCGTAACTCTGTGCAAACTAAATGATTATCATACTATCTTTTTTGATGTCGACTGTTAAAACGTTGAGTCTCATGTCTCATGTTGCACTCCACAAGGACCTACATGCCAAATTCTAAGCTTCCTAAGGCTAATAATTTCAGCTGTACCTTATCCATCAGTCAGTTTTCAATATTTAAATAGCTTTCCCTGTGAGAGTACGGGGTTAGAATACAATTCCCTTCCACTCCGCTGGGTAGCGTCCCGTAAGAGGCGGGTATCCCAGTAGTTTGATGGTAGGAGGTTCGCCCTCCGCCTGGCTCTCGACCACTATCATGTCGAAGACGATCCGCCAAATATCTAAGGATGTGTTCCGGTTCGATGACATGTAAGCCAGGTTTTCCCTATTCCCACCCATCCTTTCCCCAGAATGTGGTGGTTTCGATGGCGAACTGCCGAGGCCATTACATTATTTCCTCCCCCTCCCATCTGAACACTAGGTCGGCAACGCATTTACAACTCCTTTGGTGTTGTTAATGTCCATGGGCGAAGGACAACTTACCATCAGGTGGTCCTTCCAATAATCAATAAAAAAAAAGCTAAACAAAATAATAATTTTATGACATAATACATACGGGTGCGGGTCTAGCTGTATGAGGTCGTGGTCCTGCGGCGCAGGCTCGGGCACCGGCCGCGGCGTCTCCTCCTCCGGCTTCGGATGCATTAAGATGAACGGCAGTTCTGCGCTTAGTTCACTAGAAAAAAGTACAAAAAATGTTGTAACAGAGTGTTGAGACACTGAGTTTTGTTTGTAATGTATATATATTTTTTAATTTAAAATATATTTACGAGTATGTCTTTATATCTCGTGAGGTAAAGTACTTTTTTAAAAAAATGTTATGAAGGTGGTATGATTAAATTTGATAATATGTGGTAACGTGTCGAGTGAAAAACCTAGTCGCTAGTCACTTGTTACTTCTTTGAGATATTTGTCTATTATAGAGACGTACTATGGAACTCAAAGCACCTAATATTAATACTTTCTTATACACATAACTAGACCGAGAAATAACATTTTTCTATATATAAATATTCCATCGACTAAGATTCAAAAAACACGTTACTGTTCTTCATCAGCATTATATGTTATATCAAAGTCAAATAATTTTATTCAAAATAAGAAGTTACAAGCTTAATTTTTTGAACCATGGATGGATTTTTTTTTGTCATAATTCAATGCTTTACAAATATTTATTACTGACAATGGTACCTTTAAAATAGACTGGAGCGAGCATTTCATTCCCAAGGTGTGTTATTATTTATAAAATCACTAATTAGGTAATAACCTTTAACACACAAACGTCTTTTCACAATTTTTTTAAATTGTGGAATGGAAAATTCTCGGACGTTTTCTGAGATCCTATTGTAAATTAATATTAAAGTCACCACATACTACTTTGTTAGATCCAAATAATTTTACAAGTGTTTGGTCTAAAATAGTTTCAAAGTGTTCATATAACCCAGTGGGAGGTCTGTATACACTTACAACAATGAAATGCTCAAGCTCTGCACCGGCCATTTCAATAGTATGCTCAACAAAGAGGATCACAATATCTTTACGTTCTTTAAATTTGTAACACTTTTTCAAAATTACTAAAGAGCCACTGCGAATTGTTTTTTCTCGGCTGAACATACTAGTTACTTGGTGGTTACTGAAATTAAAAATGGCCTCATAGTTTCGAAGCCAATGCTCAGTAATACAAAGTATATGAATATTATTACAATTTAAGAATAATTCAATTTCTAATTCTTTATTAAGCATACCTTGTATGTTTTGATGCACCAAGTTTGTATCATTGTCATATAAAATTGAATTTATTCTGAAATTATTATTTGTTTGTTTTTTATTATAACAGGTTATATTGCCAGAGATGGCCTCTTTTGTCATATAATTTAATTTAAATTATTTGGAAGAGATTCCAAAGTAGCGGTCAAACTATACTGTTCAATAGGAACAGTTGTCTTTACAGCCAAAGAATTGGCTAAGTTAACATGTATATAATATGATAGCATACTTGCTATCTGTCTTTTGTAAAAGTAAGATAGGTGTAGCCTCACATGTCAAGTTATTAGTTTTATGTCAATTAATTTCATTTTACATTCATTGATATTTGTTGCTACATAATTACTATTAATTAGTATATGTAGTATATTATTTAAATTATATCTAATATCATATTCTTGTGGCCACTTCTTTATATAAGGAAATGTAAACATAACAATATTTTTAACATTTATATTCACCTACTCTGAGTGATACTTTTGTAATAGTTTTTATTCATATTTTCCCTTCCTCCAACCAAAATAATTAAAATTGTAAATAATTAATAAAATCCTTAGTGATACTCATTGTCCTAAGACAATGAGTATCACTAAGGATTTTATTAATTATTTGGCAATAGGTTGCTCCAGGCATACAATAATTTAATACTGATTATCCCTTACAAATGTTATTTAAAATCACACCCATATTTTTTCCCAAATTATTACTATATATTTTAATATTGCATTTGCTATAAGTGGGTATGGCTTGAGATTTATTTTTCCCTATAAAGCTGTCCTGAGCTCCATCAACCTGAGATTGAGAAGGAATTTCTGAAATCTGCTTTGCAGAACTAGGTGAGGAAGCTTGACACTCACAGACATAGTTTTTAGTGAGTGACTCAAAGCATTCAGAATTTTGATTACAAAGTTTAACAAGTTCATCCATAGCAGATATGTGCTCTGTAATTTCTCTCTGAGCACATTCATATTTGTCAGAAATTGATTTTAATTTATTATGTAAAGAAGTAATCTCAAACTGCAGGGAGCTTACCTCAGCTTCATGTAACATTTCAATATTTTTCATCTTTAAAGAATAATTTTTTAAGTTATTTCTTATATGATTCCTCTCTGTGCCTAATTTGGAGTAATTTTTACATATGTTGTTTGTTTTGATCAAGTGCTGTGTTTTTCTAATGTATTTAATTATTTTAATGTATTTTTTCAATTTATTTTTACTAAGAACTGGCTTGGAAGTCACTGAGTCATCACCAGTCAAGTCTATTGTAGATATGTCATTTTTTGAGGTAATAATTGGGGAAACCAAAGAGGGTTCCCAACCAGTTCTTCAAATAGGCTATGGGTCTGAGAGGCCTTCTGTTTTAAATTATTACTTTCTAATCCAAATATATGTTGCTGAGCCTCATGCAGTTGTGACTTAAGCTCATGGGTAAGCTTAAGAGCTTCCTCATATTCTATTCTGCACTGGTCAAACCCATCTACTATTATATGCAGACTATCATTCTCATCTAAAATATTTGAGTATTCTAAGTGTAATTTAGACATCTCATTTTTAAGGTCTTTATTTTTGTCGATAATCTGCAACATTTCAATCTCATTGTCATCCCTTACTCTCAGCAGTTGCTCGTACTGAGTTCTATATGACTTTAGTTCCTGGAGCATCAGCTGGAGTTTATCCTTGGTACCGCGAGTCATCATATTTTATAGTTTATATGTATGTACACAATATTATGTACGTAAAAAGTTGCTGTGCGAGTTTCTATGTTATTTTATAAATATATATAAAATAACATAGAAGCTCTCGTCTTTGAAGAAGTTTCTATGTTATTTTATATAATATATAGAGAGCAAAGGGAGTGCAATTGATTTAAGAGTATATCGAAAATAAACTTTAAACTTTTAAATTTAGTTCTTTACCCGCGCAATGACAGCTGACGAACAATCAACAAACACTTTTAACAGTCCTACAAGCATTGTAATGTACTGATTATGTGATTAACAGTATAATAGTCTATAATACAAACACTTTTTATCAAATTACGCCAAATTTAACAATATAAAATAGTTAATTTAAATTTCTTTTACGGGAGAGGTTACTATGACGTCTATATGTCAGTGTTGCCACAAGAAAAAAATATATTTGAATAAATAATATAAATACATACATATATAATTACTTGTATTTACTATAATATAAAGTTTTATATATTTAATTTAAACTCACCCGCCAAGAGGTCCGAGGCATAATTTGACCTTCACTTTATATTGTACTATGATTCCTAAATTTTCACGTTGCGATGGATCTGCAATCCTGTAAAGACAACAAAGTTATAAATTGTATATATTTTCTTAGCCCAATCTTTTCACGTTATTTGACTTTAGTACAATCTGTTCTTTACTTAATTTCGCGAAGTGAAAATCGAACATACAACTGTGACTAATAATTACAATTAAATATTTTTTAAAATATAATATACTATTTATTTTATTTGTATTATTTTATTATTTTTGAGGCCAGTCATGTTGCAGAGGCACAAGCGTATGGCCGTAAACGCGACAGATTGTGGATTCGACTCCCATCTCAGGAAATGAAAATACTAAATATGAACTAATGAAAATACTCAGTGGAAAGTTGGAAACGGAAACGTTAAAAGAGAACGGAGTGTCTTAACACAAGGTTCTTTAGATTTTTCTGTATGCAATGTTATTATTAAAAATATTCAAATATTGAACTCACAGAGTACTGGAAGCGAGGTTAGTGTCTTCATGTTTAAGCTGCCCGTCAAGCGCAAGTCCCCACTTGTCCTTATTATTTGCCAGCAGAGGTGTCAGAGTGAACACTTTGCTCAAAGTGAACCCGGGACCCACTGGACAACCTTCCCTGCAACCAAAATCTTAGAATAAGCAACCTAGGAAATTAAAAAAAAATATCATTAATAATTTCAAGATATAATAAAAATTGAAAATGTATGTATATTTTTTTATATATAGAATTACCAATTAGTGTTTAGGACCTTTATATATTTTTAAGGTGTATTTGCGAGAAAGGGTAGTAAGAACAGTGTGTTTCTTAGAAGTGATTTCTTTTTCAATTTCATAGCATAGACTTATAGAGCATACGTTTTTTATATGCAAAAGTGTTGAGTATTGAGTGGGTGCTGAGCATTCATTTGAACATTAAAAGTAAAAGAATCCCTTAAAATATCTAAATTACCTAGAAATAAACCAATTTTTTATAATTTTTTACAATACTAGATAGTAATCGTTATATAATGTCCATATTAAGCGAAATCTATATAACTTGTAGCCTACGTGTTATTTTTATGAATAAGCTATATTACTGGAAAGTTTCATCTAGATCTGTTAAGTAGTTTTTTTTTTCGTAAAAGAGTAACAAACATCCATGTTCATAAACTTTCGCATTTATTTTATTATTATGATATGGTATTAGTTGAATTCGCCGTAGGCTGTAAGGCAGTGTTTTTTTAATATTTCATCCACATTAGTAATAAATCAGGCACTTTTAAAATTATATTTAATTTAATATATCACAAAAAATGGATTATGTAATTTTTTTGACAGGGATTCATAATTGCAATTAACTATTTGGTAAGTATTACACTTATGTTACTATACAAGGAATTCTAGGTATTTACGGTGTAAACCAAACCAAAAACCTAACCCTCAAGAGTTAGCCAAATCAAATTTTACAATAAGCTACAGCCAAACCCATACGATTAGTATACAAAATTTGGAATAAATATAAACTTTGGCATATATCAGGCATGCGTAATGATATCACGCGTTAGCACTTACACGGATTTTTTTAATTTCTTACTGAACAATCCGATCAGGGGAACTTTATTAATGCTCCAAACAGTCTCCTCCCTGAATAAAAAAGTCTAGAGTCAAAATTTGATTTGGTATAGTGCATCTAATATAAAAGAGGCTATTTTTAACAATAAACTTTCATAGTATAGTAAAGGCTAAATGGTAGCCCTAGTTAATTCATATATATGTTACATTCGCTTCAGTCATTGTTGAACATAAAAAATATGTTTTTCTAAATCAATAAAGAATATGTTTAATTAGTAATTATAATGTACTGTTGTGTTATATGCAATGAGGTTATACAATTTGTAATAAAATAAAACCATAAACAATTCTAAATTTTAATCTATCAAAGAAACCAACAGAAATAACTATTAAAGCATCAGTAAGTTGTCAAAATCAATAATATATATAAAGATATGAATATAAAAGTAATTGTACGGTAACATTTCATGTGTCAGCCTCACATTTCCGAGATCAGGCAACTTTGAAGCGTACAAGAATGAGTGACAGATGAATAAGGTATTGTATTGTCCGGTCATATTGTGATTTGTCCTGCAGGACGTCGCGTCGGTGGCGATCTGAACTTAAAAGCCTTTACGTAGGAAATAGGTTTTCTTTTGTTATTTAAATAAGTTTCGATAAAGATTTTAGTTAAAGGCCACATTTAAATGTTTGTACCTTGTACCTATTCCATTTTCGGGATTTAAACATAATTTTATTAATTATCATAACGTCACTACTCTGTCTATTGTTGGGACATAATAAAATATTTAACAATAGGATGGAAAAACCGATATTTAAATATAAACATTTCCTCGAGTCATAATTAAATTGAAAATCATATAAGAATCGTACAAAATTAGTTCGCATAGCACGCGTTTCTATATTATTTTTTCTTACTTTCGTTCGCTACGAAAAATGGCACGGAAAAAGGCGACACTAAGTTGTAGAGCAAACTAAATATAAGCAAGCAAAATACAATTTTAGAATTTAAAATAAAAAGAAACTAGGTAACTTAATAAAATCTGGGAAAATATTTCAGAAGGCGCTGGAAGCACGGGTTACAAATATTTACTACAAAATTTGTCAAAGGAACTTTTGTTCAGTGATCTTGATATAGTATATCATGGCTCCACTCAAATTTAAGTAATACTATATTTAAGCAAAGTACTATAGTTACATACACTACACTTACATTGAGTAAAATGTACTATTTAAATGATACTAAACTACATGTACTTAGTACCTTTCATTTTAATATTTAAAGGTAATTTTTTTTTTACTTCACGCTGTATCCCGCATATAGCTGGGTAGGCAGAGGGAATCTGAGAACCTAGTGTTAAAACACTCCGTTCTCTTTCAAAGTTAATTACGTATTCAATATAATGAATATGACATTATAATAATATAATATACAGCCACTATCATAAAAATCAATATATCAGAACGATATACATACAAACATATAAAACAAATAAATCAAGAACCACCCAATCGGTATTTCCACATATCGATTACCAATCAATACAACACCAAACATAATCGATTAATAATAAAATCGTAAATAATGAACAACTCACTCGCTCTCCGCCTCGGCCACAGTGCATTTATACTGTGCGGTAGAGAAAAGGCATATGTCTGCAAACTGACGTACCGACACCTTGATACGTTTGACCGATCTATTGGAATTGTTTGCAATATGCACATTCACTGCTATGTTCTCGCCGTGATGGTAAAGTTCCTGAAAAAATTATGAATTTCAGGAAAAATTGTAAAATTCTAAAAAAAATTGTAAAAAGTATTTTTATAGTAAAAAAAGGAAATATAATATATAATGATAATATAATATATAATTTCAGACTAATTATTTAAATCTAAAATAAATTTTTATTCTTTCTCCTGTATAAATCTAGTAACAAAGTCATTACTAAGATAACATTTCACAAAAAATCTTCTTGATATCAAAAAGTGAAATTTAATGTAAATTCGCTAGATGCCACAAAAAGTTAAATATTTGTTATAACTTCATAAAGCAAATTTAAAATTGCGGTTAAAAATGAGTGAAAAAAGGAAGAATTTTGGTTTCACTCTTAATTAGAACCTTTAAAGCCCGCCTGCCACCTTTATACAACAAAATTTCATAGAAATTTAATAAACTAAAGTTACCTTGTCTAAAGAAGCTTCCAAGTACAGTTTGTTAGGGCTCATCATAAACTCTTTGGACACTTCGACGGATGGCTGTTCTCCTTGCTTGCTTGGCGCATACATTATCTTTCTGATTGCCAGTCGAACTGAATTTCTACAAGAGGCACCAATATAGTTTATAGTTTTATATTACGAAAATGTTATTTGGAAAGAGAATTAATTAGATTTAATACTTATTTACAACAATAGAATTAAGTTTTGTTGAATTAATATACCTATAAAGCTAAGTAACATATAGCGACAACGTGTTCGCATTCTACGACAAACAAGCAATGATCCTCTTAGCAACTTCGCAAGGGTGTATAAACAAATCGCTGCAGCAAAGTTTTGTTATATCAACATTAAAGAAAAACACGGTATATTATTTTCCAACATACTTATTATAATAAAAGTTTTAACTAAAATGTTTATTATGACAACATAACTTTAGATAGAATATTTACGCTTAGTTTCAAAAAACAGAAAAATAACAATAAATTTGAATCTTCTCAAAGTTATATAATTTAGCTTTAGTTTGATTATCTATAAAAGGTTAGTTTTCTGTTTTTTTTTGTTTTTTTTTTCATTTTTTTTAAATCGTATATTCCTATTTGCCATGATTCCTTAATTATTCAGCTTTGAAATCTGACAGTGCTGAATTGGTAAAAATCAAGTTTAAATGACCCATTACATAGCCAGGTCAAGCTAATATAAACATAGTAAAAAGCAACATAATTGAACAATCCTCACCTCTTATGCGGTTTATCATCTTGAGAGTCAGCAACAAAGGCTTTCAGCTCGTAATCGACGCCACACGGCTTGCCCGTGTCCCCGGGGGCCGGCTGTAAGGTGACCGACGCGGGGCAATGCGGTGGCAGTTCGAAGTAGAACGGGTGAGCGGCGGGCCCGAGCTTACGGACGAGACGCTCTTGAAGTCTTGTTAGCGGTCGCTTCGGGGTACTCGTCGGTGGATAGATCTGAAGATATTGAATTTTCATAGAAAAAAGATACCATATCTATATTAAAGGTTATTAAAATATATGTAGGTATATGTATATTGTGTATTATTTTAAATCCTTGATGACATAGAAGATATTAATATGAAATTAGTGAATATTTTTCTAAAAATGGTCGAAAATACCAGATTATATAAGTGTGCATATAATAGTTAAAATTAGTAAAGGTTTTGTCATACAAGGTATTTTTAGACATTTATTATAAAATGCAATCAGTTCGTCTCAGTTCTTAACTTATGGCGTTTCGAGCGATACAAATGGACACTAAATCACTTCACCAATATCTCGTTAAATAGTGCAAACACGAACGAATTGGTTCTGTAAAAGAATTAATCAATTGGAACGCAGGATTAGCTAGCACGTAAAAAAGAAGAGCTCTAGATTGGTTTATTTATTATATTTTATTCCGATAACGATTTAGTTTGGCAATAAATGAAAAACATTAAAGAATATCCACATAATAATCAATATTAAATTCATTTATGGGTTCATTAAAAATCTAATATGAAAGCGCTATTTCGTGACAAGGAAAGTAATTATAGAATTTTTAATGAAATAGATTATTCTGATTTTAATCAATATCTACTATAATTATCTTTCAAAGCTAATACGAAAGATTTAGGTCACGTATTTACAGTATAATGATTTTTGATTTGTTGGGAAATAAGCAGCCAGCGTGAAAAGTCCAGTCAATCCGTTATCCTCTTTCCGCCCCATTTTATTTACATTACGTATTGGGTGAGATCAAAGCCGTGCCTATCTAACTAGACTGGAAAGATGAAGTGTAATAAATATAAAATAGAAACTATCGTGGCGCAGTAAGAAAACGTCTGATGGTAAACGCGGTGGTTATTGGTTCGATCCCCGTTCAGGGAACATTTAAAATATTTTCATTTGCCCGTTATGATAAGAAGATAAGATAAGACGAGGCATTCCACCACCCAACACGCAATATTTCAGAAAGAGGAATACTGGTGGAAAGCGGAGAAAGGAGTGTCTAGACACTACGTTTTCTTTAAGATAAATATTTCTCTCAAAATAAATAATATTTGAATCCACATCTGTTGTTTTTAGTCGGACACATATCGATTGCGCTAGTGTGCAAAGCATTAAGTACTAGAATAAAGCTTGCGTGGTACATTTGGCTATCAGTTGTAGCACGGAATGACATTTTATAGCGGTTGGACAGTAAATAGCTTTGTAATAGCTAGCACTTAACGTGTAAGGACAAACATTTTTTATATTTTTTAAATTAAAAAAGAACTAATAATAATCAATTTTAAAATGAATTCATATGGGATATTATAGTACCTTTTTCTTCAACGATATGAATAACAGAATTAATATTTTTTCCTAATTTTATATCAAAAATATTTGAAATATTAAAATAATAACGAGGTGTGACAATTTTCACGTCGACAACAAACGTGATAACCTTGTAGCGAGTTAACTACGACGTAGTATATAATATTCAATTTCAACTTGTTAGTTGTAAATTATGCTTGCTATATAAAAAAAAATTGTTTATTAACATCGCTCACATAAAGCATTGCAACATAGCTGGTGTTAAATTTCGCTGTTTTGTTCATTGTTACAAATTATGGTAAATTATTATGAAATTCCTGTGTAAATATCATGTATCGACTTACATACACGGAAATTACCGTTATTTTAATTGCATATATAGGAAAATTTTGTATTATCTTTTTCAATGTGGTTAATAATTAAAAAGAAATGATAGCTACTCGGAAAAATACGCCTTTTTAAAGGAACATAAAGTAAAAATGTTTTAAATTTAAAAATCGCTTTTAATAGAAATCAAAGATACGTAAAATATAGAAAATTCAATGTCAAGATGATAGTGGAATTGCGGACGTTTAAGGGAAATAATGTTTTAATATCAGAAATAACCATTCTGATTTTAATTATTATAAAACTCTAGTTATACAAAACTAACTATATTACGAAATCGATCATTAATTTTATATTTTCAGTATTTCATTAGATATTTTCGATTCTGCACTAGCTATGAATATATATCTAATATTTTAGTACTCTACGTGCATAGCAACTTACATATTGAGTGCTGAAAAGGTGACTCAATAAGCAGGTCTTATATAATTGGTATCAGATATTTTAATATATAACATATAACTAGATACTCTAAAAAAATATATTATATAACTATATAAATATTTATTGTTAAAATACTAAAACTTCATATTATTTATTACATTTAAAAAAAATTGAGGTTATGGCGGCACAGTGAGAATATCAATAAGTTTCTGTTCCACGGATCATGATAATATTTAAATTATTTTAACTTTCCCGCTCTGATAAGACAAAGGGCCTTAAGCTCCGTCACTCAACACGTCCCGAATCTCGAATTCGGGTGGACATTAGGGAACTTAGTGCTTTCGTACTAGGTCCTCTCTGCCTGTCCTAATATAAAAAACGGGGGAAAAGAGGCAAACAAAAAATGTTGAAATTATTGCTTTCTTCAACATAAACTTTTAGGTCTATTTGTAATATAATAAATACAATAAAAATAAAGTATAATTCATAAACGTTACCTGTTCAGCAGCTAGATACAAGTCCTTCCTGAACGTAAGACCAAGGACATCCAAATCTTCCCGGCCGTATCGGAAAGCAGCGAGCACGTGCCCAAACACCTTCCTATCCTTCACGTACTCGGGGTCGATTAGCACGACCCCGTCTGTAACGACAACTTCGCTTTAGATACTTGTTCTTTTAACTTTTCCTGTACTTTTAGAATTTCTAAGTAATGACGGTTCTTGGTGTATGAGATTAAAGAAAGTTCTTTTACGACTTACTTGCTTTTACACATAAAGAAATATTACTTTCTGTCGAATTTGTACCTATACTGTTTATAGGTACCCAATTTGTATGCATAATTACTACACATTAGATCTTTTAAATATATAAATCCATATGATGAATACAAAATTTTATGAATAATGTTAACTTAAAGTTATAATTACTATTAATATCAAGTACACTCACCAATCGGGTCTACATGCGTGATATGGTCTACAAAGTCTCTTTTCCCCAAATACACTGTTATCTGTAACAAAAACAATTTATTGTATTACTTAAAATAAAGCTTGACATTCTAATGCTAGTTATAGAGTAAATGCAAAACTATTCAGTACATGAGAACAAAAGATTCCATTTTTGTAAGAAAATGGGAAAATTGAAGCGCTTTAGTTGAAGTGACTAATCTCCTGTCCGGAACAACGATCAGATAATATCAACGGCTACATTACGCTTTTAAGGTTTTATCTTTAAGAACTTAGAAGAGGTAAACGGAATTTTAGTTGTTTGATCAACGATACAAGTAATTTTTGATTTATATGGATATGAAACCATTTACAAAGGCTTCAAAGAGGTAAGCGTACTAAATAATCATTATTACTATAATAAAATAATAGAGATACACAAATTTAGTAACGCCTGTGGTGGCACAGAGGCACAATCGTGCGACTGTAAACGCGATAGGTTGTGGTGGGTTCGATTCCCACTCCAGGAAATGTAAGTTTAATATTTTCATTTCCTGGGTTTGGTAACAAGGCAAAGCGCAGCGTTGAATTCCGCCACTCAGCACGCAATGCCTTAATTCGGCGGTGCCAAAGTGCCCTCTACCTACCCTGATATGCGGGATACAGCGTGAAGTTAAAAAAAAAGTTTAAAAACGTACTATCTTCGCGTTACAACAGTTTTTAAGCGTAAGCACTCATATTTCCCTCGTGATTTACTCATACTTATACATAGTTCACCCGGCCTGGTTAGATAAAGTGCGACATTTTTCTATAGAGTTTTCTAAATGGACAGCAAATGGAACATTGTGATATTATATTATGTACGTAATTGAAGCGCAAAATGTATAAAGATTTAATATACATATAGCCTGAAAAATAAAGCTCTGTAACGAAAACACCCATTATACTTCGTCTTCATTCTCGCTATTAGTATTAAAAACTTTTAGTACTGTGCGGCGACTATACGGCGATAACATATTGTGTTTCAGATTTTTTATTATTTATTTCTTTTTAAATACACTCAAAAAGATCTTTTTATCTTCCATTTGATACACATAGGACTCTACTTCGAACCTTTTGATAAAACATCGTGTAATCGTAATACAATTTCACTTACAAATATTTTAATTTAGTCATAAATTATTTAATATTATGGATTCTTCTTACCTTGCCATTTGGCGAGCTCTTCTTGAACACCCGCGTGGCTTGGCGTTGCTTGTTGCTGCCTCCGTCGTCCATTGTGGCGCCGCGCCTACCGCACGACTAGCAGAACAAAGTAAAATAAAAACCTAACATAAGTGAATTAATTAACAACATGTATTCATACGCTTCATATTTCGCTTTATATTTCGCTTCGCAATAAATTGTACAAAGAATTTTATAAATTACGTTTATTAGTTTTACAACGAGTAATTAAAATTGAAATTACTAATTAAAATAATATTGTGTTAACATCAGTGAAGCGCAAAATTTGTTTTATTTAATAATTGTAGCTTACATAAAAATAAGAGAGTATGTAAATGAGACACCTACAAAACTTCATAAATTTACAGAATATATATAATACTAGCTTTCCGCCCGCGGCTTCGCCCGCGTGAAATTCGGATATATCGCGCGACATGGTAAGGAGTAGCCTTATAATCTTACCCAAGGTCTAGACTATTTGTCGAAATTGGTTAAGTGGTTTAGGTGTGAAAGTTGTAAACAGTTGAACAATTTTACATGATTTTATGTTTGACAATAAGGAACTTCCATACAAATTTTCATCCCCTATTTCAACCCCCTCTATCATTTTTTTCGCGATAAAAAGTACCCTATGGCTTTTCTCAAGTTCAGTTCTATCTTCGTACCGAATTTCAACAAAATCGGTTCAGTGGTTTAGGCGTGAAAGCGTAACAGACAGACAGACAGACAGAGTTACTTTCGAATTTATAATATTAGTAAGGATAATATGATGTTCAACAATTCTATGGCTAGAAGGAGATCCGATCAATAAACTCAGAATACCTGAGCAAAATTAGCTCGAAACCTTTGAGATCTCACAAAATTCGTAGAATTACGTAATATAAGTTGTATTTAAGTCGACAGTGACAATAACGGCCTATAAAAGTCCTATTGAAGGACAAAGGCGTGCCTAACGAGAGGTGTAGCTATTTAATCGATCTCGTCTTTTGGTGGCTCGGTAAAAGTATTTTTAGATTTAGATATATTTTTATCTAGAACAAATAATTAAATCTGTATTATAACCTCTTTAGTCGCGTATATTTTAATACAATTATAACATCTTGTAACGATAATAACTACAATAGATGTATACTATTGTAGTTATTATCGGTACAAGATGTTATAATATTTTAAAAAAAAACAAAGTTTAAAATGAATAAATAAATTATTATTTATTTATTAATATTCAAAAATACATGTCACTTTTCGCTATAACCATGGACTATTGCAAAATGTTAAATATTTTAGAATACCAATATATACGTTATTAATCCGATCTGAGTTAAAATATCTTCAAAATATGTAAAAACGGCCAAAACCAAATATCTCATTAAAATTAAATGAATTAACAATAATTGGTTATAACAATTTCAATAAGCAAATATAATTTATAATAATATTTGTAATATATCCTTAATATTCCTCATTATAACAAGCCTTATCAAGAGATAACTCGTTGATTACGTTGGAAACTGATTAAATCCTTGTTATGCACGAAGTAGTAACATCGATTAGTTAAACTGTACTTTGTTTATTAAATACTGTTTTAAAAATTCAATAGTTTTATAGAAAATCATTTTAATTTTTTTTAGCTTCACGCTGTATCCCGCACATAGAAAGGTAGGCAGAGAGAATCTGAGAAACTAGTGTTAAGACACTCCATTCTCTTAACACTTCCGTTTCCCCCTTTCCGCTACGCTTTTATTGAGATTTTAAAATTTATTATAAATATATGAATAAAATACATACGTGCTTCTTAATACCCATACTGAAAAATGGTACGCAAAGTTTATTGTATTATATTCACAACCACGTTAAATTATGACTCTATAGAACAAATGATCACACTCAACTGAAGATTGCAGTATAAAATTAATTATATATATTTAATTATTTCGTTATGTGTTATTCAAACGGTTGTTGATGCTCAACTAAAGGTAAATGGGAAGCATTGAGTAATAAATACGGGTTGTGAGCATATAATGATAGTTGTAGCAACGTAAGACGTGCCGGCCCACATGACGTTGCGGTGAATAATATTCTGCGTACTGTAAACACCAGGAAATTAAAAGATCACAACGTGTCTGCCATTATGTTCAGTGTTTAAGGTAAACAACCAGTAAAGCTATTTAAAAAAGACAATATATTGAATTGAAGATGAAAAATTTAATACTTTGATTAATATTTTTTGAAAATGTATCAACATTTCGAACGCAGCGAAACATGAACCCGCGCCTGTTGGAAATCGTCCGTTCCATATGATGATTATCAAACCAAATAATAAAAAGTTTTATTCTTTATCGAATCGAGTTGAAATGATGAGAATTCGATGGTAAAGGAAGTAAAAATAATAATTCATTTTTTAATTATTTACTTACTCCAATGAGTTATTTAAATAGGTAATTTTTAAATTGAATGACCCATTTTACATTTAAAATATAAATAATGATATTATTTGGTATTTTGCATTTGAAATAGTCAATCATAAAAATTGATTCATTTTGTATTTAAGTCCAAAACTATTTTGTAGGTACGTACTCTAAAAAGTTAAATTTAAGCAAACCATATTAAAAAAAAAGGTTTATAATTAATATATGATTTCTATATATTATATCTAGATTTTTTAAAAATTACATCCTAGAAAATATTATTGATAATTCATAAATTACAACGCGATATATTTTAATAAATTATTATTATTGTAAGTTAAAATTGCACTTAGAGGAATATTTATACTCTAACTAGCTTTCCGTCCGCGGCTTCGCCCGCGTGGAATTCGGTTATATCGCGCGATATGGTAAGGAGTAGTAGTAAGTAGTGGTTTAGGTATGAAAGTTGTAAACAGTTGAACAATCTTACATGGTTTTATGTTTGACAATAAGAAACTTTCATACAAACTTTCATCCTCTATTTCAACCCCTTTTACCGTTTTTTCGCGATAAAAAGTATCCTATGTCCTTTCCCAAGTTCAGTTCTATCTTCATACCGAATTTCATCAAAATCGGTTCAGTGATTTAGGCGTGAAAGGGTAACAGACAGACAGACAGACAGACAGACAGAGTTACTTACAAATTTATAATATTAGTAAGGATTAAGCTACTAACGACGCGTAAAACATACGTTGCTTTAGCTGTGGGTGTGTCACAAACATGACAATATGTATAATACTTATTTTATTAATTTAATATATGTCATTTTCATCTTCAATTCCATATATTAATATTTATTATGAATTATTATTGATTTAACGATAATTATGCTACATTTCATACTCAGAAGAGACCGCCGCGTTATTTTTTGTAAATGGGATTGAAAATATTTCCTCCTCATATTGATGTCAGTTCGAGATAAAGAGCGAAATTTAAATCGGCACTCAGGACACCAATATATTTAAACGAGTTGGCAAGTGGACAACGGAGTGTTATATTACAGGATAGCATTTTCCGAATACCCCGCAAAATGTCCAAGAAGCGTGAAGTTGAATAAAACGTGTAAGTCTTGTAAACATCATGTTTTATTTTTGAAAAGTATAAAAAAAAAAAAAGGTAATATTTCGGCGTTCAGTTCTGCCAATGAACACGCAATGTGTGGAATACTGATGAAAAGTGCAGTCTTGACATCAGGTTCTCTCTGACGACCCCCTACTATGCGAGAATATAATTAAAAAAATTTATAAAGAACAAAAAAACAGGCTGAACCAATTTTTTAAATTTAGGAAGTAAAAAAAATAGGGTGGGCTATAAAAGCTCGTTATGTGTTATGTATTTGAAATGTGCTAATTAAGTACTTACATTTGGTACCCCACACGTTACCCATCAACGATTTTTTTTGTTTTTATTGATGACATAATTACCTCTAGAGGACGCCGTATTGAATTAAAAGTTACGTAACATATCTAAGAACTCTTGGGAGTATGAATACCTATCTAACTTCACCTTAATTATATAAATTGGTCCAGGGGTTTGGAAGATATGAGGTTATAAAGAATATTACAAACATACATGATACGCGCCAAAAACATAACCCTTCTCTGACAATCGGTAAAAAGTAATATTTTCGCCTACAGTGGATTATAGTCACGAGAACTAACCAATGCAATGAAGACTGAACGACGCCATGTTAATAACATAAACGTATGTAGTTAATGGAAAGTATGAATAATTTGCATGGTTTTGTGACGACAATCGTGAATATTATAATAATACCTATTTAGTTTAGTATGTCACACCTATATTTTATTCTTTATATTTATTATATTAATTTAAAATTATATTTTATTTTGCTATTCAATATTTTCTTAGAGGAAAATATTAACAAGTAATAACATTTGGAGAAATTAGTCCTAGAACTTGTTAATAAGGAAAATATAGTATGTATATAAATTTCTTGCGTTTCTGTAGATTGATAGACAACATTCAGACAAAGTTAGGGGCTACAACTAGTATCTACTTGTATAAACCATTTACTATTGACAATTTATATATTAAAATATAAATCAACACTTTTATAGGCCACTATTAACTCCTTACAAATATTATATATTATCTAGACAACCAATATAGGTAAGCAAACTACACAAGAACATTTTCATATAATTCCTTTTAAAGATATATTTAAAATTCTTCAACAATACAAGAACTACAATATTTAATTCTTTCTAAGCAATTTTTACCACAAAGGCACAGTAAGCTGTAAAAAAGCCGGCTCTGTATCACGTTAAATAAACTTAGAATTTCTAATCCCTACCGTAGTTTTCCATCTTGCAATACAATATTGCTAGAATAGTTTTTCTTGGAAGCTCCTATTTGAAACTTTTGCCGTTAGTACCTACGAGTACGGTATTATTACGGAATATCTCTAAAAGCTTTTACTTTTATGACGTTTAAAATTACGAAGTAAACATCTGCTACTCGTAGTGGTTGCGCATATTATTTTAGTGACACTTGTAATGTCTGAAGGACAAATATTATGTGGAGAACGTGAGATCTGCTTTTTATAGTTAGGTAAATTCAATTCACATTAATTAAATGGTGAATAACTTAATTGTATTAAAAACTTTTTATTCATCGTTTTTAGCTTGAAATAATGTTCATGATTTTCTAATAAAATGTCATTATTTTAAGCAAATTGTACAATATATTTTATTTACGCCCTAAAAAGAAAAAGATACTTTAGAATTAAATATGTCTATAAATAATAAGTGCAAATTTATAGGATATCGGAAAAAATGTTCTTTCTGCATACAGGAAATGACAAAGCTCAGTCTAAAAATAAATAAAATGTTAAGAAATGCTGGTGTGGTACGGTGGCGGGTATGGAGTAAGATATATCTAAAAAATTAACATAGTATATTAATTTACCTTTTACTATGAAAATATTCCTCTTTTCTAAACAGATTGATGTCACTCATGTTAATAATTGTCACTAAAATCAGATTTTTAAATAAAATAAACGTACATTTAATATTTATTACACAATGTATACACAAAATATATCATAAGTTATTACTCGTCAAGAAGCAAAAGAAAAAAGTTAGAACGACAAAGTAGGAAATGTATCAAGTTGATACATTTCGACACCCAATCATTACCAACATCCACTTCATCCGTAGTGGGCGACAGAGGACGAGATAATCAGTTCACCGGCCGTCACAAATGGATAGGGTAAGCATTATTCGTGATGAGAAATATCTATACTAGATTCCAAATTTCCTGATGATTTTAATTAGTTGTAAAGATATTCAGTTTCATCTATATATATGTGAAAGAAAAAAATTGTATTGCTTTTTACGAAAATTACGCGGACGGAGGAGCATGAAACTCGGCACACTTATAGTTTATATAGCGAAGGAGTGCACAATGCATTAAATTAATAAAATAAATGTTACACACACTATCATGATTTGACATCCATGTTTATATAAAGTGACATATACGAGTACGTCACTACGCAATGCGTTATTAAGGCATTTTACGGGGACACTAGTATATAGTATAAATTCACTTTTGTATTTTTTATCGTTTTAAATGACGCGTTTAGACATGTTGGTCAGTTGTGAGATATTTCCACATTTTTATTTTAATTCCGTAACTAACTAAGGAAATTTCACTAAAACATGCTAACAGTGTATTTAAAACAAAGATCCATAAAAAAAAAATAAAAAAAAATAAATAAATATAATAATAAAAGTAAAAAATTGACTTTAAAAAAGTGAAAAATTTCAGTTAGGAGATATTGGCACTTCACCGTCTATATATGTATGACTGTCTCGATTACCAAGTAATATTATACTATATTTATTGTAATAATATATAAGGATGAATTTACAAAATAAGATTACAATTTTCATGATAATTTCAATTATTTGTAAAGAGATTAAATTTGATGTTTACTATATATGTGGATATATGACTGTCTCGATTACCAAGTAATGCAATATATATTAATGTAATATATAAGGGTAAATTTAGAAAATAAGGAAATTATCGAAAATTTTATGCAAATAATTAAACAACCATTTTTTTGTGTTAAAAGAAACACGTTTTAAGAAAACGTACCAAAATTTGAACGTAGTAGGACTCGAACCCGCCTTTTGAAAACCCTCCAAGCACTCTCGCTTATGCATACATTCCGCGTTCAGGTTACGCGGGTTTGAGTCCCGCTGCGTTAATTTTTTTTAGGTACTTTCAAAAAAAATGTTTTTTTTTGTTTATTGGCTTGATTTTGTTATGACAGGCGCAAAATTATCTGCCAGTGTCACGTATAGTAGACAAAACACTAATGAGGTAGTGTGGTAAAAAAGAGATGTTTTTCTTATCCTAAGTATGTGGTTAATCCTTTAGAAATATTTTTTATGTAATCAAAAAACATCCGTCATATTACGAAAAAAGTGTTACACCTACAAAATTTATAAAATCAGTTTTTTATACGCTGGTAAACAAAGTGGGTGAAACACGCTTAAATAAAATTCACGCAAATACAACTGCAAAAGCTCAGTTAATCCGCAGATAAGATAGAAGTCTGGCCACCGCGCCAACATGAACGAGGTAGATCGCATCTTGTTTACTTTTCCATTTATATCCCATTCCTCCTTATTGAACATCCGTCGCCATTGGACCTTCCTAGATTGGAATTTTCGTTTAATGCTATCCAAAGGTAAGGAAATTATCGGATCAAGTTTTTTCTAACGCCCGCGACTATTAACAAACTCTTTGAAATAACTCTGTTTGTAGACTACAGTTATTATATATCATTATATAAATTGAATCTTCCGCAGAAAGAGAACGGAGTGTCTTAATACTAGGTTCTATGTTCCCCTCTGCCTCCTAATAAGGGATATAGCTGGAATCTTTAGAAAAATAAGATAATTTAATAATTCTTAATAGCATAATTAAAATTGATAAGTTAATATTTATTGTATGAAAAACATATATATGCACTTAAATTATTAGTTGTTTGTGAGCAGAAAATGCTAATTTTGCATCGTATGCTTTGATCACATGTAAAAGACGTTGGTGTCTTTGTCCTCGTTTAAACGCATATTCGACATGTGAACATGAGCCTATTTATAATTTAACATGATATTACTTTTATATTAATTGACAATATAAAAAAGATACATGGACGACACTATAAAAAAACATATATTTATAATAAGTACATACGAATTTATTTTAATAAGTTATGATAGTTTTAGATCTGTTTCCTGACAAAGTGGTATCTCTTAGTGATAAATCCTTATACCAATAATACGTACACATTTAGGGACTTTTATACTCCCGTACGTATGTTTAACTGATACTTCTAGGAAACCCACGCTAGTTACGTATCAATGTTTACTATTAGCGCCAATAATTACATACGTATAACAACGGAATAATTCCGTATTCCTAGTTCTTAACTTTTCCCGCTTACTTCCGTTATTGTTTAGCGCGAAGTTGTTTACAATTGAACGTATTATCCTCTACAGTCCACAGTATTCAAGTAGCCGAGGTCGATCAATCACATGTGTAATATTTTATAGATATAACTACGCGATTAGACAGGATGTTGTGCCAAAAAAAACCATATGATAAACATAATTTATAACATTCGACATTTTTTGTTGCAACATTGTAAACTGATACTTTTTTTTTTCCTTTCCCAAGTTTAGTTCTATCTTCATACCGAATTTCATCAAAATCGGTTCAGTGGTTTAGGCTTGAAAGCGTAACAGACAGACAGAGTTACTTTCGCATTTATAATATTAGTAAGAATTTATAACATTCGACATTTTTTGTTGCAACATTGTAAACTGATACAAAAAACGTGTACAAAACTATGGATTAGTTATTTTTTTCATATTAAACCTTTTTTTAGCTTCACACTTTTTCCTGTATAACAAGGTAGGCCAGTGTGAAGTGACAACACTTTCCGTTCTCCACTTCCCGCACGTTTCTTTTTTTTAACTTCACACTGTATCCCGCATATAGCGGGATAGGCAGAGGGAACCAGAGAACCTAATATTAAGACACTCTGCTCTCTTTCAACGTTTCCGTTTCCGTTCGTAATTAAGATATTAACTGTTGCATGGTGGAAATCAACGCTATATTTTGTTTAATCAGAGCGAAGAAAAAAAAAAAAAAACAAAAAAACGTTAAAAAGAAATCTCTATTCTCTCCTACAATTATTACACTACACTTAACTGCACTTAATATTTGCAACAATTTGGTTTTTTATGTTTTAGCTGACGCATGTACTAATATATCGTGACGCAGTTGAAACGGGCCTTACCTAATGAGTATTGTCCGAATGTACCTTCAAAACATATATGAGAGAATTATTTACATTTTTAATTTGTATTAATTTTCCCGGTTAGATGAAGTAAGCAGTGGCGAGGGGTGATAATATTAGTTAGGCAAGCCGGTAAATTTAGAGAAGCCGATGCATATTTAGGAAAGCCGCTACATATATTTAGGAAGCCGGTAATTTTTAGACAAACCGGTATAGGATGTGAAGGTATTTAATAATTTCACTATGGAATTTCAACGATGTAATTTTTTTTAGCTTGTTTTTTTTGGAATTTTATGCCCAAAATTTTCCTGGCAATTTTTTTAGCTCTCACACCTTGTTTGATTATGTTTTTTCTAGCTCCACATTTTCTTGGCGACTTTTCTTTTTTTTAGGTCTCGTAAGCGTACTTTGAAAAGTTAGGCAAGCCGGTAGAAGCCGAGTTGTATGAACGCCTCGCCGCTGGAAGTAAGGCAATACTTTAAAAGGCAACATATCAAGTCAGCATATAAAATAAAAATATATAAAACAATAGTTCAAACTGTTTTCAAATAAAATAATTCAAAGCATTCTCTTTTCATCATACAGAAAATTGAAATGTTTTATTAAAAGAGTATTTCAAATGAGCTCACTGAAGTGATACTATTTAAATAGATTATATAGAAGCAATAACGTATATATTTTTTATAAAATATTAGAATATACGACTCGCGTTCAATTTTTTCACTATATAAGATTTTATTAGTAACTAGCTTTCCGCCCGCGGCTTCGCCCGTGTGAAATTCGGTTATATCGCGCGATATGATAAGGAGTATCCTTTAGTCTTTCCCAAGGTCTAGACTATTTGTCAAAATTAGTTAAGTGGTTTATGTGTTAAAGTTGTAAACAGTTAAACAATCTTACAAGATTTTATGTTTGACAATAAGGAACTTCCATACAAACTTTCATCCCCTATTTCAACCCCCCCTATCATTTTTTTCGCGATAAAACTATCCTATGTCCTTTCCCAAGTTCAGTTCTACCTACAAACGAATTTCATCAAAATCGGTTCAGTAGTTTAGGCGCGAAAGCGTAACAGACAGACAGAGTTACTTTAGAATTTATAATATTAGGAAGGATTATTTAAACGTCATAATTACAATATTTTAAAGATATTTAGAAGGCTATATATTAAAACAAAAATAAATAGTAACAAGCGTATAAGAATTTAGACGCAGCCGGATATAGAATACATGGCTTAGTGATCAATATATAATATATTATATTATATAATAATAATAATTATTTTATTATAGTCTAAGCTACTTATACAGTTACTAATAACGATGAGGTAAAAAGGTTTTTAAGTAAACATTAATTATGTATCTAATTTTAAGCCCATTAGTGAAGAGCTTTTAGATTTTCGATTTTATTTATACGATCATTTTCATTATTATTCATAGAAGATTAACATAAGATAAACCAAGAGTTATTTTATAATTACATAGAAAACTTGTCACTGAATTAATTAATGGGTTATAACATTTCATAGTAGTAAAATACAACTGTTAATTAATTGCGTTGTAAATTAATTGTATAGTAATTATTATTTATATTGTTGAACAGGTTTTAATAAGTAATACAACTGGAAAATTACTTAAAAGCATATTAATTGTAATTGGTAGTACATATACATTAAGTTATGTACATCACCAGTCAGTTGCTTCACGCTATATCCCGCACATAACAAGGAAGGTAGAGGGAACCTGAGAACCTAGTGTTAAGACACTCCGTTCTAACTACATTTCCGTTTCCCACTTTCAGTCAGTAATTATATTAAATAATATTAGATGTCTACATTTATTTGAAATTACGAGAACAAAAATATATACCTAGCTTAGAACGTCACTATCAAAACTCAATTAATCAAACAAAATACTTTAAACTGAAAGTATTAAATGTATAGCCAAGTATAGGAGGGTGAGATCTGCTTTAATCATCCGAAGCTAACACCCTCTATGTTAAAAAGAGGGTGGAATTCGTACGGAAAAAAGCTCTGACATAAAGTAATGATTATAAAAGTTTTTTTATTTTAAATTACTATTACCAAATAGTAAAATTTTATTTTAACGCCTGTCGTGGCGCAAAGGCACAAGCGTGCGACTGTAAATGCGACAGGTTTTGGGTTCGATGGGGATTGATCAATCGATCTCCAGGAAATGTAAAATTTAGTATTTTCATTTCTTGGGTTTTGTAACAAGGCAAAGCGCGGCGTTGAGTTCCGCCACTCAACACGCAATGCCTCAATTCGGCGGAAAGTGGGGAACGGAATTGTTGAAAGAGAATGGAGTGTCTTAACACTAGGTTCTCTGGTTCCCTCTGCCTACCCTGCTATATGCGGGATACAGCGTGAAGTTAAAAAATATATATATATATATATTCCGTGGCGCATTCCTAAAAGCCAATAGTATAGTTATAACAGATAGTGTGCGTAAATAGAAGTCTCCGAATTTCATTTAAACATAAAATTAATGAAGGACATATAGGAACGTACAAATTATAAAGAGGTCAAACCTAGGTCGAGGACATTCAAAAGTGAATATATTTCAAAAATTATTAATTTATACAAAACTTAAACTTGCTTTTAACTAACAATCTATATATAAATACGTGAAGAAAAAACTTTGGATCCCTTTTTACGAAAATTACGCGGACGGAGGAGCATGAAATTTGGCACACTTATAGTTTATGTAGGGAAGGAGTATATCCTAATCATAATGCTAACATTTTTTTTTAAATAATGCAATAAAAAGTGTATTAAATTAATAAAATAAATGTTACACATACTACCATGGTTTGACATCCATGTTTATATAAAGTGATATATACGCCACTACGCAATGCGTTATTAAGGCATTTACGGGGACACTAGTACATATGATAGAAGTATTTTATTAGTAATTTAAAAACAAAATAAAATATGTTTTAGTCTCAATTTTACTTATCAATGTCGTATTTTTAAAATAAACATATATTCGTGGAAACTAGGTTGAAATGATATATGAATTCTTATCAATAATAAGCGAATCACTATTATTATCGTACGCTAAAAATGGTTTAATAAAAGAGATGTATTATTTTTCGGTATTCTTGTAATTTTTAGAAGATAAATAATAAAGAATTCATTGTTATTCAAATAGTACATCTATGAATATCTAAATCAAAACTTACTTATCATAAAAAATATCTATAATATTTCAATATAGTTAAAAAAATAAAAGTATTCTAATAAATTATAGTCCCACTGTGTTTACCCTATTTTTAATATCCATTATAACTATAAAGACTAAAACCATAAAAGCAGAATTTACATTATTTATACAACACAGAAAGGTAACTTTTAAATAAATAATATTATATTTCGAGATTGCGTGCGGATACGCGATACTTATAGTCTCTTAGGGGGCTGAAATGCGAGAAACTTATGGCCGGTTAATTCACAGAGTATCAAACAGGATGTTGGACGCTTTTCTACTTTATAATAATATTATTGTATATGTAATAACATAAATTTAATTTATGTTTAATTTGAAAATAAATTGGTAAATTATATATATTTTACGTAATGCTATACCTGAATCCTATATTGTACCCTAAATATAAGTAAATTCTATTAGAAATAAAATATAGACTTATTTTGCAGATAGACAATTTTAAAACAGTTACTATCCATTCGTCATGTCATGAAACTTCTTTGCATAACGCCAAAACGTGTCGCAAATGTTTTAAGTTTTAAAGTTATCTAAAGTGCACTGCACAATGCTCTACAAAGCTAGTGTTGTTAGATCCAGAGAGGACTGAAGAAGGAGGATTGGAGGGGCGTTAACGAGTACGTTGTGGGATAATGGACACTCTAGTGATTGAGAAAGGTGCAAGAGGGCGCAATATTGCCGGTTTATGTTTTAGACTTGTTTACTAGTTGAAACCTTTTTTGTGTACGAAAAATACAAGTTTCTTTTAAGATAGTAATAAATAAAACATCCAAAAACAGTATTTTGGGTTAGTATAACAAAATCACATATTAAAACAATGCTATAACGCTATGTCATATTTTTATTTTTATCTAAACATCTTATGTAATTTGATGATTCCTGTTTCGTTTACTCAAACACATTGTTTTTATTATCACTATATAGCTGTAAAACCCTGTTTGTGTTAACTTTTTGAACTTTGCCATTTCCATTTTTATCTACTGTATTTTATAAACATAAAATTTAGATATTGGGCTGTTCCCATAGAAATTTTACGAAATACTTTATTGTGCTCCCTTAAACTCATTAAGTAATATGATAAGTTTGTGCTTTCTACGTTTAAACAAGTCTACAGTGTGTAGAGTTGTAGAAGAGTTTATGATATGCCAAAATAAATAGCAAGAAAATTGATATTTCCACTATAAATCAATCACTTTATAAACACTACCAGTATATAAGATAACTAACAATGCAGTGCTCCGAGCCTCCGATGAGCCGGCGATGCTACAATAGCGCGGCGACATATTGGCGGACGTCAGGGAAAACCTGGTATTATTCCTCTTGTTCTAAGATAACAATACAAGTGTTTCATGCTGTGTTTACTACTTGCTACCTGGTGTTATGGAGGAGGTGATTGTAAGAAAGTAAACTTTCATTAGATATTAATGTTATTGGATTGTCAATTGACTTAATGTTTAGTCAATTGACTTTCTGAAATATCAAGTCATTACTGATATGATATTTATGATATAGTTATTACTGATTAGTCATACTAATCAGCATGTGATTTGCATTTTACTCTAAAAGGGATGTAGCCAGTCGTTTTGTATTCTTTACGTTACAGCAAAAAGAGCAATTGTTGAGTTTCTTGCCAGCTCTTCTCAGCAGAACTGCTGTCCTCGCCGGTGGTAGCCTCACGTAGGACTGGCAATACTGACATCTTTATGTTCATTGACGGTTTGAAAGTGCTTGTAAATTCCGAATAAAGAATATTTGATTTTGAGTTCCTTTTTTATTTCGGCTTAACGTAGTTATAACATAAAACCAAATGACTGTTTCATTTATCTTTACCGCCTTCAAATACGTGTGAATCTTTATACATGTCGCGTATTACATGGGGGTAGGCAGGAAAAACTAAGTAAGTCGCTAGTCGTCTAGCCGAAGGAATAAAATTACATTTCAAATTTAAACATTTTATAGAATGCCGTTATTATAACTTAAACGCTAAGTAGTTATAAAAAAAAAGATATTTATTCAAAAAATATTTTTACAAATTGAGCAGCCGAGACTTCCCAGTAAGTAGTCAAAGACACTTGTGTTGGAAATGTCTCGCTTCTTCGTTGGCTTAACAATAACATGCATACATATATCATAATAGTAACAAAGCTGTGTGTGTGTGTGTATGTGTGTGTGTTTGTTTGTATGTGTGTGTTTGTGTGTTTGTATGTGTATGTGTGCGTGTATGCACACATGCGTGTGAGGGGAGTCTGTGCATTATTTAAAAACGAGCAAAGTATTTATTAAGTATTAAGTAGTTGTTGAGAAAAAATTTCGTTGTCGTCATAAGGATTGCCATATTATATCCGTTTACTACCACATAAAAATTGGACTCATAATTTTTCTTCCTATTTACCTAAAAAATATCAATATTTAAAACAAACTACTAACTATATCGCAATATTTCCTCATAAATGTGGCTATCGTGTACAAAAAGAATTTTTCAAATCCGATAGCTTTAGGGATTACTGCGATCAAACAAACAAATAAACAAACTCTTCAGCTTTTAAAGCATAGAACAGAAATATTTCATGAAATGGTAACAAAATTTAAAATCCAGCGTAAATTTATTTCCTCTTGATTATATATAATTTTATTCCAAGCACCAACCGAGATAAAAGGTTTGGATGGAGATTAATGGAAATGAACATTAACAGGGTTAAAAATGGATATAAAATATTAACCAACATTTGATTTTACTTTAATTTACTTTGTTGGTAAATTACTACGTATGTAAAATAATAATAAAGTGGGAAACGGAAATGTTGGAGAATGGAGGAGAATGGAGTGTCTTAACACTAGATTCACTGGTTCCCTCTGCCTACCCCGCTATATGCGTGAAGTTAAAAAAAAAAAATAATAATGTAATAATTTCAGTTAACATTCTCAGCGTTCCTTAACTGTTAAAATTACATTTTTCATCGAATTTTGTAAAAATACACTAATGATATACTCTAACAGTAGGTACGTACTACGAGATCCTCATTTGGTATAAATATTTAAAAAATAAAACTCAAAATATATGTATAACAAAAACTTGACAACTTTTAGCTTTTCGGTACAATAAGAGTTTAATATCTTAGAAGCTACTGTTTTAATTTCCATCATGAGTCAATACGTTCAATTGAAAAATCCTCTTTCTGTTTCTTCGTTTTACGTTACCACAAGCTAGCGTGTCTGCATAAATGATAACCTTATCACACCCCTCGTTTGAGACAGGGGTAAAAATAACAAACGCAAGCCTGCAAGTGTCACTCATAAACTGAAATGCGGTGAAAATGCATGGCTAAGCATCGTCCCGTATGCATTAGTCGCGTCAGGCTTCAGAGACCGGTGTGGGAGAATGTAGTTACACCTCGTAATGGACTCTGTTTGAAATAACTTTGTTATTTGCTTCTGCGTACTTTGCATACGTTATGAGATATTTACATTAAAACTTTTATTATTATATATAAAATAGAATTTAAAAAGAAAGAATAAATTGAATAAAAAAAACAACCTGGTGACGACAATAAGACGCTCTCCGCTCTCCGACCGAATTATAGATATTACGTTTTAAATGGCGCAAAGAACGTAATGATTCAAATATACTTAGTAAAATAAAAGAACCTTAAGAATATCTTCACGCTGATACATAGCTTCACGCTGCATCCCGCATATAGCAGTGTAGGCAGAGGGAACCCAGTGTTAGGACACTCGTTCCCCACTTTCCGCCCAATTGAGGCATTTCGTGATGAGTGGCGGAACTCTGCGCTTTGCCTTGATACCAAACACAGGAAATGAAAAATTCAATTTCCTGGAGTGGGAATCGAACTCACAACCTGTCGCGTTTACTGTCGCACGCTTGTGCCTCTGCGCCACGACAGCCGTAATTGATATTGGCGTTATCCTGATAGTGCATTCAAATCTTATATAAGTTCTTCATAGTTATGGATACAATATTTTAATTATTATTAAAATATTGTATCCATAACAATGAAGAATTTTTAAGCCATATTTGTAATACAAAGTGCTAGATCGCCTAGAGCAGTGTCGTGGCAATATAATCTACAAAGCTTTCCACTTAGAAGTCGCTATTAAATAAAATACATTTAATATTTTTCTCTACTACAAAATAATAGGACAAAGCTTTTTGCCATGAAAAGCTTACACCGAAATATGTCTCGTTTCTAATTTAGCGTTATGAGAATTTACCTTTGTCACAGATAGATACGTGAGCGCTGGCAAATGTAATGGACAAATATTGCTAACACATTTTGATATGATTAAATGTAACAAATTTGTGATAGAAGAACATTCGTTATATATGTAGGCACCTTTATTATATACTTCATAAATATATCCCGCATATAGCAGGGTAGGCAGAGGGAATCTGAGAACCTAGTGTTAAGATACTTCGTTCTCTTTCAACAAATCCGTTCCACACTTTCCGCCAGATTGAGGCATTGCTTGCTGAGTGGCGGAACTCAACGCCGCGCTTGTAATCAAGGTTAATTTTAAAATTTAGTCACATATAAAAATAAATATATTTGAACACACACAAAAATTGCCAATATAAAAAAAGTAATAACTGAAGTTTTACTTTCAAAAAATAATTACTATCATAATAGTAAAATGGTTATAAAAAATATTCATCACAGATCCCGGGGCGAGGCGTGCCATCCACATTTTATGTCGCGTATTAAAGCTATGCACAATGGATTAGGGCTATATACGGCAGTTATAGAGCGGTCAAGGTTCATAGAAGATTGAGAACGCCCCGCTATTTATTGCTGGCATTAAGAGCTCAGTGTACTTTTAACGCCAGGGTTACATACAATCATTGAACTTATTAAGACGAAACCTATATATAGCACAATTTTAACTTATAAATTGGCTATATATAGAATTGAATTGAATATTTATGATATATAAATTGCTGCTATAACTTTGTGGTGGACACTAGATACTAACGTTAAATATTCAGGAACATTTCCTAAAATGTTACTAGATTAACACTAAGTTAATAAATTAAAGAGTAAAAATCATTTGTGTATAACAAAATTTTAAAAATTCTCACTCCTCTGATTAATTTACTTCGGGAGAAACGTGATATAATAATAACAATGAAGTATCTCGTCGATTAAAGTAAGTCGACGTAGAACAGATTCAAAAGGTCTCATCGATATAACCCAATTACATTGTGTTTTACGGGCTTCATCGGGGCTTAGCTTAACCGGCCAGTCAAAGGGCTTATTGCTTGCTTTTTTGTCACAGGCTTAACTCGGACCTGCGGGAATAGCTTTAGGGAGACCCCCTATTCTCTTATGATATCATATAACATTGTTATGGCGCTCATAAAATCATGTCAAAACATAATAAAGTCATAGTCATATATCTGGAAAAAATATGTTGGGAGAAATTAATAAAGTTGTTTTTGCGTTGAGCTGATTAAGTAATGTAGCGTTTGCTATATAACATGTCGTTAAATATCAATAAACCGCTTGATCTTCTTATTTATTGCTGATCTTGTAGCTCGTTTATTCTCCAGTTTCTCAGACTATACTTAACATCAACATATAAGTAAAGTTATTGAAAATAGAGCAAAGTAAGCGACATCAAACAAAGTGCGATCTTTTGAAATGTAAGAAATAATTTTATTCCTGCATTGTGCAGCCATTCTCGCAAAGATAGTTGGTACCATTTTCTCAATACTTACTGTTAAGTTAGGAACGACATATAAAATAAAATTGAAAAGCGTAAATCACTGTTTGTAAATGTGCACAAAAGAGAACAAAGCGATGTCTCATAGTATCTTTTTATTATAGGTTTTTGTGAAAAATAGTAATTTTAAAATTCAAGCATCCGGGCACTCGATGACAAAACCTGGGTAATTTCAGGTATATTTCATGTTTCAGTTACAAAAGGGTTCACTGTTCTGTTTCAGATTAAATTGCTTGTGCAAAAAATAGTTCAATAACTGAAAATTTCAATCGGCTGCGCTGCGCAACAAGAGATTGTAAAACGTGAGTGCTATTGAAAACGAATTGTTCAATTTTAGTATTGTATTTATTCCGTTTTTTACCAATTTTCATAGTAAACAATAACAATCCGGAAGTATGTAGGTATAATTAAATTTATTTCAGTGTATTTATGTATGTAAACAAAATGTATTATGCATATAAAGCAACAAGTGATTTATATTTAAATAGACGAAAACGAGACAATGTTTGTTTAAAGAAATTTAATTTCTACACCACTACGTTTTTGTTAGCGCGATTGAAATAGTATTATGATAAATCACAAAATAATATTTTTTTCAAGTCGTACCGCAATGAGACAGTGTTTGACTGTCCTTCGACGGATTTATGATAAAGAGTGAAGTTATCCAAATCTCATTAGATTACTAAGCGAGACGGACTGAATATTATAATTACATAAAGTGAGCTGAGAGTCTGTGAGGATCAGTAAATATATTCAAAAATAAAAAATAAAAACATGTATTCACTAATAGTTACAATTAAGACTAGAACAAAAAAAGAAAATCAACTTTACATAAAATGAACTAAACAGTAGTATTATTACGAATAACTCGGAAACTATTCGTCAGATCTTAACTAAGCTATTTATTTATTAAATTAAAAACTAAGTTATTTATATATATTGGATCACATCCAAAGTACTAGCTATCAAAATGGGTTTACTCAGTAAAAAGTTACACATAAAAAATACAGTCCAATTTAAAACCTCCTCCTTTCTTCGAAATCGGTTAAAAATACATTTATAGATATGCATAACAAAATAAGAATGGAAAATTATTAAAAATACTAAGCAGAATACATTGCCTATTCAAGAATACGTAAGTAGCTTCTTACAATGGCTTATTATTTATGCAATACCGTATGTTGCTGATATCGAACGGACGATCACATAGTAGATATACTGTAGCGCCTTGCGATAATATTATAATAGAATTACTGTTAAGGGACGACGCTGTGCTCTTGGGGCAATTAATTCACTTTAGTTTCGAGAAAATTTAAATTTGTTAACGTACATACATTACTAAGTTAAAAATATAGGTAAGAGAAAAATATAGGTTATAAGGTATAATAATAAAAACATCTTTTAAAATAATTATATTGAAAAAATCTAAATAAAATGGATGTTGATAATAAAGACTCTTGGACTTACCAAGTATTCTTGTATAATGAAAAAAATATTAGATGGATACAAATTTTCAATTTAAAAACCAAATATACATGTATAATAGGCGTGATACCGATATATCAAAACGTTACTAAAAACGGTTTTGACTTTTATATCACATCATATTGACATCTAAATGATCATATCCGATATCAAATAACTACACACAAAACGATGATGACATATGCAAACTAAATCGTAACGAAAACTAAATTGTACGAAAACTTTCGAAACGCAAACACGATATCTGAAAACGGATTTGATATCGGATATGAAAACTTCATATCCAATATGTAACCGTTACGGCTAAAAAACGATAACTCCCATGTATAATGTAGTTTTAATTCTTATATTACTATCACATCATAGGTACAAATATGTGACGTGATTTAATTAGGCTTACAAGAAAAGATTAAATGATTCCATCGTTTAGCAATATTATAATACTACAGATTATGAGGTCATCACTGCACAGTGGTAGAGCGTCTGACTCAAACACAATTGCTTGTGGGTTCGATTCCCATTTATTAAGACATTATGTTAAGACTATTCTCATTTCTCCGCTGGTAAGATAAAGTGCGGAGATGAGTTCCGTTTTGTTCCACCAGCGCCTTTAGCGCAATGTCTCAAATTCAAGCAGAAAGCGGCCAACGGAGTTTTAACACTAGGATCACTTTTACTATCCTGCTATGCAGGATAAACCGTGATACTTTTTTAGAAATAATTATATATTATGTAACGCCCGTCGTGGCGCAAAGGCACAAGCGTGCGACTGTAAACGCGACAGGTTGTGGGTTCGATTCCCACTCCAGAAAATGTAAAATTTAGTATTTTCATTTCTTGGGTTTGGTAACAAGGCAAAGCGCGGCGTTGAGTTCCGCCACTCAACACGCAATGCCTCAATTCGGCGGAAAGTGGGGAACGGAATTGTTGAAAGAGAATGGAGTGTCTTAACACTAGGTTCTCTGGTTCCCTCTGCCTACCCCGCTACATGCGGGATACAGCGTGAAGTTAAAAAAAAATGTATAAATATAATTTTATAATAATAATAATACTTTATAACACAAAAAGACAATAATGTGCAATGGCAGCCTTATCGCTATTATATTTCGAAAAAATTATTATCGCGTTATCTATTTATAAATACGTGAAGCAAAAACTTTGGATCCCTTTTTACGAAAATTACGCGGACAGAGGACCATGAAACTTGGCACACATAGTTTATATAGAGAAAGAGTGCAAAATGCTAATATTTTTTTTAAATATTGCATAAAAAGTGTATTAAATTAATAAAATAAATGTTACACACCATGGTTTGACATCCATGTTTATACAAAGTGACATATACGTCACTACGCAATCCGTTATTAACGCATTTACGGGGACACTAGTATCTCTAAAAATATAATACTGCTAAAAACTTAATTGGACCCAATTTTAATTTGAAGCTCACGAAGCTATTTAATATATTACCCTAGTCTAGTCTTAATAGAATGAACTTAATGACATATCAAAGAACCGAGTCTTTCTTCACCCCGAAGAGAGCTTCAACTACGTGTCTAACATTTATAAGTATTTGTATTTCGACACTAGAGACCTCTCAAATTCCCAAACCGAAACTTAATTAAGAAACATTTCTAAGGAAAGAGTAAATATGTTCAAGATGAAAGAAAAATAATAATGATTTTCATTGAAGTAATATTCTTAAAATGAAATAAATCTCCCGTAATATTTTTATTGCTCGAACTGTGATTGCTTATACTTTATTAATTTAGCTTGCTCTGTTTATAAATATGAACATATATTATATTAGAAAATAAACTTTTATAGAGTTTTTTCACTTTTAAAAATATAAATGTAAATATGTGGTTTTATGAAAGTTGGGGACGGATTTGTTGAAACAGAACGGAGTGTCTTAACACTAGGTTCTCAGATTACCTCTGCCTACCCTGCTATATGCGGGATACAGCGAGAAGTTAAAGGCTTAGACATTATAATGCCTGTTCTGAAATAATACACATGTAATTGTAAAACACGTGGCACCGCGAATTAATCATAAAGGTTTCTTTGGTTAGTATAAAAATAATATTAAAATGTACGTACACGTCAAAGGCCAAAGCAAACACTTTAAAGAGCGCGAGTTAATTCCGAGAAGAGTTGGCAAAATGTTATTGCCTCAGCGTGAATAATTTACTGTATATTGTTATTAATAATTTATACAAAATCTCAATTTAATATTAAATGGTAAATTACAAACAAATTGTACAACCAAATTGAAAATCAACTCTTGTTACTAAATTGTATTTGTAGTAGGTACCTAAAGAATATTTGAAATAAACAACGCGTCAAATTACTTATGAAAAGCTCCAGTAAAACGATTTTAGGAGAAACTCTATTATTTGTTAATTAAAATGTAAATGCGTAACAATGTATTAGTATATGTACTCGTATAGTAGAATTTTTAGTCTAGATGCAAGAGTCAGAATAACATTGTCTATTATAAAAACAAAAGAATAGCCATGAATGCTCGAGTAAATTATTAAAAAAGAAAGAAAAGAAAGTGGGGAACGGTGTGTCTTAACACTAGGTTCTCAGGTTCCCTCTGCCTACCCTGCTATATTCGGGATACAGGGTGAAGTTAAAAAAAATATTAACACGCTTTTTAATAGGATCTTTATATGGGGTTGCATTTATATAATTTTCCGGTGTCACGCTTTATCCCTAACGAGATTGGCAAAGTAGGAGCGTCAAACGCTACAGTCCCTGTATACTTTTTTGCCTCGTCTACTGCCAACAACCTCTTCATAGATGCTCTCCAGGAAGTTCTCATGCTGTTTACATGAACTTCCTCCAGTACCATTGACACTATGTCACGAAGGTCAACCAAGGTCTCCCCGTATCTCTTTTACTGCTCACCGTTATGTGATATATTTTTAATACTATTTTTTCATCACTCATTTTCTGAACGTCTCCAAACCACCTGAGCATGACCTCTGTTATTCTTACTACAAGTATAAAGATGTCGCATTCAGTTCGTTATGTAAAAAAGAACCATGGAAAATTGGAATTTAATAACAAAAGAAGTTACGAAACTTGGTTACTTCAACTTCCAAAAAAAAGTGATATTCCCTAATGTCTTCGTGTAATCTTCATCTATGTATATTTATGCTTAATACTATAACAAGTACTTTTATTTATACAGTTGAAAATATTACTAGACAAAACTATTTTTTAAGTTTTAAAGGAAAAATCACACACCTAGGAAACGAAAAACATATTTAGAAAACGTATAAAAATTTAAACGCAGCGGAACTCGAACCCGCGCCTCTTGGAAACCGTCTAAGCGCTCTGACCACTAAGCCATGCGTTCTATATTCGGCTGCGTCGAAAATCTTATACGCTTTTTACAACTTACTTTTGTTGTTAGCATCTCTGTATAGAGATTTTTACAAATTTCTGCTACCCAAAGTTAATTTCAAAGAACAATCATTTGGCAAGAGATAATGTTATTTATGAAAATTATTTTTGAAGTTTTAAAGTGTTAATCATACACCTAGGAAAAGAAAATCATATTTAGATTTCCAAGAGGCGCGGGTTCGAGTCTCGCTGCGTTCAAATTTTTATACGTTTTCTAAATATGCTAGACAACTATTTTAGACCTGACATTCGCTTTGCAATTTAACATTCGCTTAAAATATTCTCACTAACCGTTATATTGACGTTTAAGTATAAGGAATAAATCTTATATCTATTATGAAACGTATCACTCGATATTATAATTGTGGGTTCAAATACTACTAGGGGGAAATTTTTATGTTCTACTTATAATACGAAAGTTTGGGCCATCTTTATAAACTTTATATATATTTATTACTCTTTCACGCTAAATCTGAACGAATGTATGAGAATGATGAAACAGTAAAACAGCTTGTATATCAGAATTACACAATCCTTACTAATATTATAAATGCGAAAGTAACTCTGTCTGTCTGTCTGTCTGTTACGCTTTCACGCCTAAACCACTGAACCGATTTTGATGAAATTCGGTAGGAAGATAAAACTGTACTTGGGAAAGGACATAGAATACTTTTTATCGCGAAAAAAATGGTAGAAGGGGACAAAATAAGGGATGAAAGTTTGTATAGAAGTTCCTTATTGTCAAACATAAAATCATGTAAAATTGTTCAACTGTAGACAATTTTCACACCTAAACCACTTAACCAATTTTGACAAATGGTCTAGACCGAATATAACTGAATTCCACGCGGGCGAAGCCGCGGGAGGAAAGCTAGTGGCTATATACAAATCATAGAAATTTTACGTCATTCAGACATAATATAGCGATAAGTATCTTGTTTTATACATGATTTTGTATTTCGGTCTGGTTAAACAATAAAAGGCACTGGATTCTTCCACCTGACATGCGATATCTCTATATTAACTGGAAATCCAAAAGTGACTTATCAAAAGATACCTCTTTGCCTACCCCACATAGGTAAGCCGCCGTGAAAACAAAAATAAGTGAATATAACAATTTATTTTCAATTATAAAGCCTGTCGTGGCGCAGAGGCACAAGCATGCGACTGAAAACGCGACAGGTTGTGGGTTCTATTCCCACTCCAGGAAATGTAAAGCTTAGTATTTTCATTTTCTGGGTTTGAGTTTCGCCACTCAACACGCAATGCCTCAAATTCGGTGGAAAGTGGGGAACGGAATTGTTGAAAGAGAACGGAGCGTCTTAACACTAAGTTCTCAGGTTCCCTGTGCCTACCCTGCTATATGCGGGATACAGCGTGAAGCTATGTATGTATGTAGGTAACAATTTATTTTATTGTAAAAACAACGATAGTTAAGTAAAACCATAAACTAAGTTAAGGATAAAATAATTTGAGTATTAGATGAAATATTTATATAATTGAATTGTTTTACACAAAGCTCAAATGTTAAAGAAAGGTCAATTGGCGGCGTCGTGGAATTACTTTTGTTATTAAATTTCACGTCGACGTTAACGGACCGACAATACGATTTGACATCTAAAATTACTTCAGGGAATTCGCTGGTATCTAGAAACATATAATTATTATGTTTCAAGATTATTATGAAAGAAAAAGCTCCTTATAAAGCATTCATCGTAAGGTTTTAAGTAATTGTAAAAGTTATCGCGAATCTCCTAATTGATATTTATAGCAAGTCTATTAAATAATTTTATTTAATCTTCGAGCTAAGCCCTAATTGAGAGCAATGACTCGAGATAAAGATGGGATAATGAAAATTAATATATATTTTATCGTATATTTATGATCAAGCTTCTTCTACAGGAAGTGTAAGCAAAGAGAAATAAAACGTAGAGACACATCACTACTTTCTCCTCTATACTACACTCTACAATGTAGTTGAGAAGAATATATTTAGCAGAAGTACGAAACGGCCCACTTTCTAAATTTGCCCGATATCCATACAACAATTTTAGCAATAAGCAATCAATTATAATAAGCTGAATATATTACTGTGAAAAGTTTATATAATCCACTTTATATTGATGTGAGGTTATATTGTTAGAACTTTATATTTATATACATGCCTTTATCTCATTAAAACTTTCCACGTATGGGTACTATATTTTGTAATAACTTTCAAACCTTTTATAATATGAATATTCAATTCGGCGGAAAGTGGGGAACGGAATTGTTGAAAGAGAATAGAGTGTCTTAACACTAGGTTCTCTGGTTCCCTCTGCCTACCCTACTACGTGCGGGATACAGCGTGAACTTTATATATAAAAAAAAAGAATTATTAATAATCTAAATATCAATCAATACTAAAAGTGACGTATCACTTCATCACTTCGAATGAACAAAGTTAAGCATAAAAAGCGTTACTTACGAAATCAAATAACACCAACTAACTTATTCAATATAACAACGATATCTTTTGTAATATGGCGAACAGTATTGAAATAAGCTTCACCGCACAATTGTGAGATAAAAGAGGAAAAAAACAGAAATAGCGATAACAACCGTATTTTTATATTGACATTTACACTTACATAGAACCATCTTCCATATATGTACGCATATAGAGATACGAGTAAAATAGACAAGTGTGAAGTGAAAAGTTCATATGAAAGGTTCTGTAGTATACTATAATAAGAGAAGAACATAAGTAACAGTAACTATTTAGCATTACATAGATTCACGGTGTAGGTTCAGGGCCCATCAGGTTGCAGAGAGGCGCTCAAGGCTGGGATTTGCAACCCCAGATAAGAGCCAATAAACATCTAACCAAATGTGAATATACCCACAAATGCCGCCTATCAGATACATGCTAGATATAAACTTATAATAGTTCTAGACAGGCCATAATCTTTCTGTGAAATCTCTCTATAATTTATATGCAGAAATATCGCTGTTATACCTTTGATTCTTGTTCTGTTCGGTTTTCTTATACTAAAAAAGATTGAAAACGTAAAATTTTCATATATACAATTTGGACAAGATGTAACATGAGGTTGAAAAGAACATAAATCTGACCTAAATAATATTTACGTTGGATAATGCTGTGCGTAATATAGCACGTTAAATAACTTAATCTATAAATGGGACGTACCAAATGCGAGCTGTCGCCCTTCGGCCTTACCGAGTGTCTGAGTGTAAGTTTAACAATAGTTTGTAAGATATACCTCATCTGCGCTGATTATGATTATGCGCTGGATGCAGGAGGCACCCAGTCGTGCTACATGGCGATCTATGGGGGAGGCCTATGTCCAGCAGTGGACGTCTTCTGGCTGACGACGACGACGACGACGACGACCTCATATAAAGACTAGACACTTATTAAGCTAAGCAAAATTATATTCTATTGTTATCTAATGTAAAAGCCATGTTTCTGTAAAGTTTAATCTAAGTTAATTGAGTACTTTTTGAGTGAAAGAGTAACAAACAATAAAATCCATTTTCGCACATTCTTCATTTATAATGCCCATATTTAGCTGTCGAATACCGAAGATGTGATGGGCAGATGTCCTTATTCCTAAGGACAGACATGAACGCCTGCAACGTTTCAGTGGTCGACGCGACTAATAGAGCGAAGTGAAAGAAAAAGATAAAAGGGCAGACCTCACAATCAGATAGGAGTAATAATGCATAGGAGAGAGAGAGAGAGAGAGAGAGAGAATATATTTACTTTTCATATTCAATTACCAAATTTAATTAAAATAATAACATAAAATTACTTATTTAATGTTACTTACTTATTTTACTTTTAAGAGTTTCTTTTTAAGAGTAACTTACCCACCAAAACTTTCAAAAACAAAAAATATACTCATAATATAGAGATATGGTATTATGGTATGGTATGGTGGTTATGTTCCTACAAGCACAGGTTTACGAGGAAACAGAGAGTTTTATTAAAATAGCTATTTTATAACTCGGATTTTTTTTGTCTTAATTTTTCTTTGTTTTATTTCTTTGGATTTAAATTTTATATAATATATATATATCAAGACACAAGTGTACCGACAGGTTCTTAAAATTGTAAGAGCGCTGCCCATAACACAAATTAAATCTCATAATCGGTACCAGAGTTTATAAATACCAGTGTCAAAACAATAAAAGTGAGAAGATCATATTATGTATCTGGTTACTATATAACTTGTCTTTTGGTCCAATAAAGATATTATTATTTATTTATTTATTTATTTATATTGACGGCAAGCTGTCCAAAATTAAATACGAATGAAATCCTTAACTTTATTCGTGAAATTCAGAAATCCAAAAATTTTCATCGGCAAAATTATATACGTCATTTGATTCTGCGAAGAGTAATCTCCATAACAAGGACTCTTGTTCTCCTATTAAGCTTTAAAAAGTACATAAATATAAAAACAGTATAATAAACAAAGACATATATACATATAAGGCACGTTATGAGTGTAACAAAGCCTGCCGCCCCGTCTGCCCCGCCCGCCGGAGCTAATTATTCGATTCAGCAAAGCGATTTACCCGCTGTAAGGCCGAGCCGCCCACGCCTCCTTACAGGAAATTCAATTGTTACTACTTTCTATGCTCTATACAAATTATATATAATATTATCAGATAGCAATGACACGAAGATGATAATAAACATATTGTAGTCGATTTATTGTTGACTTACTATATTAGCATGTTCGTAATTAGTCCACTATAATTATTAAAATCAGTTATATACATGAAAATTATGAAGAAATTTCTTTTAAATGTTATATTCATGCATTTCTAATTAAAACTAAAACATGTTATATAACATATTATGGCCAAATGACACTAAATATTTATAAATTACTAGCGATAACTTTTTCTGATACATAAAATAAGTATATTACTGTAGAGTTTCATCTAGACCTGCTTAGTATATTTTGCGCGAACGACCTAAGCTATAATCCATTTATCCTCACAAACGCTTGTATATTAATATTAACAGAATTATAATGGAAATCTTTAATGTTATTGCATCATTTCTATTTTCAAGACATAATAAAAAAATACTACCAAATTTTTTACACAATTTTTTTTTATTTAAATATATAAACGCTATATAAAATTGATGATCTAGCAGTACCTTATTTAAATTCTCAACAGCTGCTTTTGTTTACACGCTCGTAAATTACGATACCCAGATTACAACGCTCCGTAATGAGATTTCGTAATCACACGACTCGTTTAATATCCTTCTCGACTTTGATTATTTACTTCAACTGTTTAGACAGTTTTATCCACTGCTGTTAACTTCTAATGACTTCAATAGAATGCGTAGAAGAGTTTGTTTTGTCAATTTTTTTTTATATTTTTAAATAATCATATTATTGAAACCAATTTACACTCAATCATACATACATAGCTTTACTCTGTATCCCGCATATAGCAGGGTAGGCAGAGGGAACCTAGTGTTAAGACACTCCGTTCCCCACTTTCCGCCGAATTGAAGCATTGTACTGAGTGGCGGAACTCAACGCCGCGCTTTGCCTTGTTACTAAACCCAGGAAATGAAAAATTCCGTTTCCTGGAGTGAGAATCGAATCCACAACCTGTTGCGTTTATAGCCGAACACCTCGTGTGCCTCTGCGCCACGGCAGGCGTTTACACTAAATTATAGCATGAAACCGTTCCAGGCGTAGTAGATTGATGATATATATATATATATATATATATATATACCTACTTTTATGGTTTGTTTTTTTTACAGGTACAATTTCGAGGTGCAACTTACTCTTTAAAACATTTACAGGTGCTATTTAAAAATCTGCCCTGAAAATTACGCATTCTGCGATTTACCAACTTATTGACGCCTGGTACAAAATATCCATTTTATTATCTAATATCCATCTATTTATAGATATTGCATGTTCTATACCGGATTCAAAACCTACGTTTATTTTATAAGAAAGTAAACAAGAGAAAATTCTATATTTTAACATTACATAATTCCTCAAAATACATTTAAAGTACACACTTGCGTCAAGCTCGCTACTTGCGTCAAACTGCACTAGGACGTTGGCCACACGCGACAAAAATTATTGCTATTAATATATTTAAATAAGCCTTTAAATGACATTAAATAATTTTTGACTGATAAGTAGGCTTAATTAAGGTACAAAATAATTTCCATACCAGGCGTGAATAAGTTGACAAATCGGGGAAGCACACTTTTAAACACTGGTATTAGTAAGTTAATGTTTTATGGGAAAATACTCTTGAAAATACTATTGATGATTTTTTAAATATTTATTTATCTGTAATATTTCTCTTTTGCTTGCTTTTTTATAAATTTAGACATGTATTGGCTATATTATAATCCTCCAATCATTTGTTTTTCATACATACATACATAGCTTCACGCTGTATCCCGCATATAACGCCTGTCGTGGCGCAGAGGCAGAAGCGTGCGACTGTAAACGGGACAGGTTGTGGGTTTCATTTTCACTCCAGGAAATGGAATCTTTCATTTCCTGGGTTTGGTAACAAGGCAAAGCGTGGCGTCGAGTTCCGCCACTCAGTACGCCTCAATTCGTCGAAAAGTGGGGAACGGAGTGTCTTACCACTAGGTTCCTTCTACCTACCCTGCTATATAAAAATTGTTATATGAAAGTCGACTTATACTTTTGCACGCCTAGTATGGATTTAATTAAGAATCGATCCATATATATCGGGTCACCGGAATATAATAAATAATACAATACAATTTACGTACACATTAAAAATGCAAAAATTACAGAGTATAAAGAAAAAACTGAGTGTTATCTATGCGAGATATGATTAAAATTTTACTTAATAGCTTCCTGCGATACTACACTAAGGTTCATTCCACTTTATATTACCCATATTCTAACAACCGTATCTTAAATGACTTTTATTTACTCCATTAATCTTCAAAAGTATTTAAATCAAGGGAGTTTCAGTCAACAAAACCCTTACACAGGCGCAATAAAGTTATATTTTCCTTAAGAAATGTCTTTTACACAATTACAGGGGTAAAACGAACTGAAAAGTATGCCCTATTTCCCACAAAATAACAATGTACTCGACGAATGACATCCATAAAGCAACTCGTTATTTTCTTTTTGTAAGTTTGGATGGACTATTATTATTTACTAACTTCAGTCCGTGATTCTTTGGACGTGATAGCGCAGATTGACGCGAGTTCGTAAATGCGTGCCTTTCAATATAATATCTACTGGAGTTGAAAAGTTATATAAATTTCCTCTATTGGAATAAAAAACCTTTCCTATATGTAAATGGGAAAGGTTTTTGTGTCAATGGCAGCGGTGAAAATAGCTTTTTTCATACACAATTCACTGACTTTATTTGAAATTTTATAACGGTAAATTGATCGGCAAAAGATGTATTCACAACTCTGGTCCTATATATGTTCCTCGACGAAGGTGACCACTTATCATCAGATAATCATTTGCTTTGTCCTATTTTATCAATAAAAATAAGGTCATATTTTTATACTTACTAAGAATATATTTTGTTTTTATTAATATTATATAAGATTACTAGAAAAAAGTTCTAAGACAAAGTAAAATATCTGAGGCATCTTTAATCCTCAAAGGTAGATCTAGCGTTAGGAGATTTGAAGTTAATAGTTCTATGTACTTAGGAGTTCAAAGGTGTTTGCAAATATATGTACGTACCGTAGACATACATATATCTCAGAACTTGTTATAAGCTTATACGCGTTACCACAATAAGAATATTATAATAGCATTAGCTGTATAGTATTTTAATGGATTAGATATTTGTAAAAGGTTCAGAAATAAAAAAATGTGATTGAAAATTCTCAGAAAAATATAAATGGTAGAAAGAATTTGCATTATCCTAATTGAAAAGCTCCACGCTTTTATTTTAGTCCCAGCCTACTACAATAAATTATTCGACGAGAATATTTAAAGTATTATGTTTTATTCAAAGTGATCGATCCAGATGCCTCGCGTATATTTCAGACTGTTACGAGAGAGACTGAAAAATCAATCCCTTTCATTGTATACAGTACTTTAGTAGTAAGTATAGATAAAAAAATATACCAGACGTTTATTTTTTCATTTTATTATCATAATACTGGTATTACTTTTAGTAAAAGTAAGTTAACCATTGAATAAGAAAGGTTATCATCAACAAAATTAGTCATTATGGCACAGCATATTGCATTGTTTTCATAAGCCAGTGAAGTGCTCGCTACTAAGCCAAAGCCTTTTGAGACGATTGTTTAGTGTAGAGCATACAAATATACGCTCGCAACACGACAGAATGAAAACGGGCACCGAAGCGTAGAGACTTCGATATAAATTACCCACGATTGAAAACCTCACCGATAGCGTGACATTCTGCGGTATACGTTTATATTGGATTTAAAAATTTCGTATCAATCCGCTGCCAGCAAAATTATTTGGAATATAGCAGCTTAAATTTAAAAATGTTTAAATCTACCAACATTTGTAGTTTCGTTTGGATTTTCTTAAATGAAGGTATAAGAAATGGAGAATAAATGAGCTTTGTATTTCAGAAGATCTTTTGCGAATTAGATCCGAAATGAAAATAAAACTTTTACTATATGAATAATTTCTAATTTGCAAAAGCATTTGAATAAAACATTAAAGGATAGGAAGATGTTGGGATCGCTAAGATAATTATCTGACCGACCCTCGATTGATACGTAATGTAAAGCTACCGCAAATTGAGGGCTGTAGCGGTAAAGCAAACTTGGAGAAGTGTAAAGTTCTCAGATTATCGATAAAAGTTGGTCCCCGTGGAAATGGGAACAGCCTTCGTTCAATTCCAAGGACACGTATGTATTGAAACTTCATGTTAAGATGTCATATATGCCCAAACTTGTTCAGTATGTAATCTGCTTATATAAATACGATATTTTATTTAGAAATCTTCACGTCTTAATATTTATTAATATGTATGAGATCATCTTAATATAATGAGGTTGTTGGGCGCAGTGGGACAACGTCTTACTTTAAACGCGGTGGCTATGGGTTTGATTCCTTGTTCGGTGAAATTATCTTATTTAAGTTATTTTTATTTCTCCGCTCCAAAGATAAAGAGCATTGTCTTGAATGTGGAAAGCGGGGAACGGAGTGTTTTGACACGCTGGTTCTCTGGGAGTATCCTGAAGTTACAAATTTGTAATAATATTTATAAAACAGAATACATTCAGTTCCATGAAAATTGCAAGCTATTGTGTTTTGCAATTATGTTAAAACAATACTAATGTATTGTATTTCGTATTACGTAATCGTAATACGTATACTAAATTCTATTTCCACAAAGTCAGCACACATATCGTTGTGGTTCAATTACATATGAAGAGCTGCAAGTCATCCATTTTTCTATGCTTAGAACTGGAGGGTGTGTACATACGTTTACAGTGAATACTCTAGAATAAGTAAGAAGCTTCAGACGTGATGGATGAGCTACGCGTTGAATCCTCACCGCTGTGACACGAGGTTAACCAAACACAGCGAAAGCAAATTTATTCCATAAGAATATATTTTATATTGAAAAATATATATGTTAAGCTAAAAAATATAATTTAACATATTTTTTGCGCTTTTGTGATTTGCAAAGGCAGAAAGAATCAGAGACCAGAACAACACTGGAAGGTAAGTAATCTAAATTTGTCTATCCAATCTAAGAACAACAAATATGACAAGAATATTTCCTCAGTCAAAAATTTGAACCCTTAAGCTCGTTGAACGTTTCAGTAGAGAACAAATCATTTTGCCAATGTTAAGTTATATGGAGAAGATACGTAGAAAACTGATTATTGAAAAAATCACACTATGACAGATGGCATGTTTACAACAACGTATTCAATCGAACACATCGTTTAAATATGTCAAAATTGTATTTTTCGAGCTATGGAACTTTCTCGTCTTTCAATTTTCAAGTTTTTTATAACTTAAGTACATCTACAACAAAAGGATTTTAAACATTTAAAACAAAGTATAAAAGCAACCATCCATCATTTACTATAATTATGAGTCACATGTATTCTATATAATGGGAAGATAAATGGACATTTAACTAAGTTATGCACTTTGAAGTGGACAGAATAAAAAGCTTACAATATATCAGGCGGCTAGGCGGCGCGGTTTACTGAGGCACGTACGCAGGGCGCTTGCCTACACCTGTAACAAAAACCATATGTTACACTTAAATGTATATACAAATACTGCTATATAAATTATATTATACAAAATATTTAACAATATTTGTTTGTTATTTTCTATTATAAAAAGGACGCTAAAGAAAGTATATAAACATATATGAAATACATATCATCCATTAAATAATTGTATTAAATAATCCTTACTAATATTATAAATTCGAAAGTAACTCTGTCTGTCTGTCTGTCTGTCTGTTACGCTTTCACGCCCAATCCACTGAACCGATTTTGATGAAATTCGGTGTAAAGATAGAACTGAACTTGGGAAAGGACATAGGATACTTTTTATCGCGAAAAAAATGATAGAGGGGGTTGAAATAGGGGATGAAATTTTGTATGGAAGTTCCTTATTGTCAAACATAAAATCATGTAAGATTGTTTAACTGTTTACAACTTTGACACATAAACCACTTAACCAATTTTGACAAATATTCTAGACCTTGGGAAAGACTATAGAATACTCCTTATCATATCGCGCGATATAACCGAATTTCACGCGGGCGAAGCCTTGGGCGGAAAGCTAGTTGTATATACATGTAGCATAAAATTATAACGATTCATTAAATATTTAAAAACCAAAATACTAATAAATTAAACAACATTATTTACTTAAAATAATAATTCACGGGACGGCACGAAACCGATAATCGGCTATAATCGAAGTGGATCAAAGGGGATTAAGAATATTTAACAAATGATGTATAGTCTATTCTCTGGTGTAGGCAGATTATTGTTTATCACTAGACCCAGCCCGCATTTTATACAGTACCTAAGCATAAAAGTTCTTGTGTATACTTTATTCTTCTTTCTTTCACTTTTTATCTTCTTTCAAAGATAATGTTCCGTATAAGGAGACTGAATCCTAACGCACATTAACAATATATATAAAATTGAAAAACTTTTTACCATTGCGTCTACTCAGAAAGGACGTGTATTCACGATATGTTAATAATATTACAGCATTGATAATTAAGCCTAAAGAAATGCAAATTCTACAGCAAATATTGCTACATGGATATATACACGTATAATGACGCGGCGCAGCGAGACACTGTCGGGTTGCAATCGCTATGGTTGCGAGGGCAATTACCACCCAAAGGGATGTTTATAATTACATTATTTTCATTTCCTTGTTCTGGTAAGCCAAAACACAGCGTTAAGTTCTGCTACTCAACAATCAATGTCTTGAAATTGGGCGGAAAGTGATAAAACGGTTGGACTGTTTTATCAATCCTGCGAAATGCAGAACAAAGTGTAAAGTTGAATCTACAATATGACATATTTTTATTATTTATAAAATATAAGATACATATCTGCCTGAACGCCAGTCGTGGCGCAGAGGCACAAGCGTGCGACTGTAAACGCGACAGGTTGTGGGTTCGATTCCCACTCTAGGAATGGAATTTTTCATCTCCTGGTTTTGGTAACAAGGCAAAGCGCGGCGTTGAGTTCCGCCACTCAGCACGCAATGCCTCAATTCGGCGGGAAGTGTTCCCTCTGCCTACCCTACTAAATGCGGGATACAGCGTGAAGCTATGTATATATGTAAGATGCATCTAGTGAGAAGCTAGTGTTAAAATACTGGAGTATTTTACTCCATTTTTCAACCGAAATCAAGAAACAGTATGTTGAGTGGCGGAACTCAACGCCGCGATTTACACGACTAAATATCATATATAAATTGGTTGTAATGAGAAACTCCCTAACGAGAAGGTACTTAGTAAGATTGTAAATAAGGCACTATAATCGTCGCACACCTCCTTCCGCCACGGCTCATCTCCCGCACCCCATTATTTCCGGTACATATTATATATCTATCAACATACCCATCATATTCCCCGCGTGACTGAGCGCAAAAATATTAAGGCAGGATTGGATGATGTTATGAAATACACATCGATATATTATAACGTATATTTGCTGGAAAAATTGCATTTCTAACAATCTTTCTGTTAGATCCAAATTACTTTTGCTGATATTTAATTTAAAATTTTATATTGTGAGATAAAAAATCTTATTTAAACGGGAAAAGCCAACACAAGTATTTAGATACAAAATAAAGGAATTAAAATCTTAAGCAACCATAAAGTCGGTTTACAAGTATACGTTAAATTTATTTTTTTAGATATTTCCGTACCATTACAAAATTCCAAGAATTATAATTTTTATAAAGGCTTTCTGAGAGAAAGATTCTTGGCAGTAATTATTATTATATTAATATTATATGTTTTAGAATATTTTTCTTTGTGAAGTAAGTACTCGATGTTCCGAAAACTTTAAAGTAAAATTGTTCAACTATACTAAAATTGTTTGTAATATATGAACGTAGTGTAAACTGTAAACTTTTTAGTGTAAAAAAGTATATTTCACTTTTTTACACTAAAAAGTAAAATATAACGAATAACTCAAAAACTACTTGTCCTCTCCGAAGCACTAACTATGAAATTAAAAAAAAAACATCTATATTGGTTCACCAAGCAAAACGTAATGCGGTACCATACACAAAAAAACAGCCGAATTCTCCTATTTTGGAAATCAGTTAACAATAGATAATACAGCTGAAAACGACGCAGCAACAAGCACCTACATACATGCTTATGTCAACTACAAGTCAATCGAAATTCCAAAGGACATTTAATACGCACAAAGATCAAAGTACATGGAGGTTTGATATAATTTGATTGAAATTACACAGATACGATTGTTGTGTTAATTGATTGTATAATAAATTGTGGCATTGTTAATGCCAAAGCAGAGCAATAATTACTGTATTATTATTTTATTCTTTTTAACTTCACGCTGTATCCCACACATAGCAAGAGGGAACCAGATAATCATGTTAAGACACTCCGTTCTCTTTTAACATGTTCGTTTCCCACTTTCCGCCGAATTGAGGCATTGCATGCTGAGTGGCGGAACTAAACGCCGTGTTACCAGATCGAGTGAGAATCGAACCCACAACCTGCACGTTTACTGTCACACGCTTGTGCCTCTGCGCTACGATAGGCCTCATAATTATAATAATATATTTTATAGATAACGTTGGGGTTTTCAAGAATTCACATTTTTTTTAATTATATAAACATTATTAAAAATAAGTTAAGAATTAATAAGGAAATATTCAATGGCTATGAATAAAGCTATTTGATTCATGATTATTGTTTTACGTGATTCAGTATTAATATTATCATTTTACAATGAGCTTACTGAATAACTGAACAATAATTGTTATTAAACTACATAATAAATTAAATACTAACCAATTA
>JAKGSA010000140.1:112279-155591 GCA_033558755.1 Philaethria dido
TGTGAAAAGTTGAAAATCAGTATGTAGATAGCTTCGGGAATGTATGGGAGGAAATCCCGAGATTTTACGTTTTGTAGTCCAGGAAAACGTAGTTGAGGATTACAACTAGTGGCATTACAAAATTGTTTATACTTTTAAAAAGCCAGTTATAGGTTTCTTTGGGTTTATATAAAACCTTATATCTAACACAACAATTGAAATATGACCATTGAGTGTTATTTAATTATATGTATAAATATTATATCCTATAACAGTTCAGTGAATGAAAATGAAATATACTTGCACAATTATTCAACAAATATGTTTTTAAATATCCATTAATATCATTGTACTTATAACCTATACGTCGTATTAGGTAAATACATATTATATATATATATATATATATATATATATATATATATATATATATATATATAAATAAAAAATTAAAACATAATGAATATAAGATATATAATAGACAGTAAACACATTACTTAAACGCAGATGTGTTATTTCATCCGACTGAATATCTTATACTCATCGCTTCCTAACGCTGTAGTTTGTCATCGCGACGCATTTAGATTCTCATCCCTAACTATAAGCATATCCTATAATATTATAGTCATAAATAATAATAAAATATTTTATTTTGCTATAAATGATGACATCTATAAATGAGGCCATAGAGGCGCAGTGGAACAGCATCTAAATGTAAGCGGGTTTAGTTGTGGGTTCGACGTCCATTCGGAGAGAATGATTATATTTAAATGATTTTCATTTCTCCGCTGTAGTAAGACAAAGCGCGGCGTTGAGTTCCGTGTTAAGTACGTAATGATTCGGATTCAGGCGGAAAGAAACGAATGGAGCGTCTTGACACAAGATTTTTCTAACTAATGTGCTATGCAGGGTAAAGCATGAAGTTGCTTTTGATAAGTCATGACGTATTAATTGGATTTTTTTAAAACGTCAATCTAAGATTTGGATATCTGCCATTGATTAAATATTTAGAGAGAAAAATAAACGTTTCATAGCTTCGCAGAATGAGTCGTAACTCGTAACTGTGCCTGCCTGGGGAACTGTTTAAAATACACAATAAAAAAAATCATTAAAGAGGCACTTCGATTGTGATTGTAAAAAAGTTTATGAAAGAAGATGTGAACACGTTATACCTGTCCTACCCACTCAGATTGTGTGTAAGAAATGTAACCGCAATTCAATCACCTCAGGCGACCCCTTCCGGAGAAGTAGGCATCCTATCAGTCAAAATTAGGTTAAGTTAAGCAATAATTGTTTGTTCTTATACCTATTTGTTGTTGTGCATTCCAATTGTTAAAGAAATACTATCGTAGATATAACAATAACGTATATCCTATGCGGGAGATACAACACTGCAAAGTATACTATGAGTATGAAGGTCCAAACATATATTATATATATATAAAGAAAATGAAGCAGTCGCTTGTAGTATTTTCTTTTCTTCAATTTTTATACATATTTTACTTCATTGAATAATATTCCGTAAAGTCTAGAGCTGTTACTCCACCTTTCTTAAATTTTACAAGTTAGGTTTCTAAACCTTAATGCTCTATCTTGCAAAAAAGGGAAAATAATAATATTTTGAATACTAAAAAGGATAAATATCCCACAACACGTTTAATAGCGCGCGTTATAATGTATGCCAATTTAATTACAAAGCAAATATTAGCACCTACACGAAACAGCTCTAGTTCACTCATAATCAGATCACTAGAATTACTATAAATACTCATATGAATGTGACACCTACGTCTGCGTTTGTAATCTTGTTATCTTATGTCAAGATATTTATATTTAAATACGACTAACAATGAAAATACTTTGCTGGCAAAACTTGTTCTAATATTCAGAACATATTTTCAACTTATAATGAACATTCGATATTTTGTTGCCTCTATAAAATTGTAAGTAAACTTTTTCCTCCTATGTGAACTTTATTACCTTTCCTATCCACATAATTTAGTTATGTACGCAAATGTAGCTTCAATTTTATTAGAGTCGACGTTCATGCTAGACGATAGCAAGAGCGGCGGCGTACCGTTCGCCTCCCTGTCTCCCCGTAATTAGGTTTCCTTCGCATCAATACGGGAGGCTTTTAAGAAAAACCGATAAGCAATATCATAAAATATGCCACGCTCTACATGAAACGGTTAATATTTGAAGGTGCCAATTTGCAAGTTATTACCTTTTATTCAAAAGAAAATTGTAGATTTAAATAATAAACATTTTAAATTTTCGGTGATACTTGACTGAGCAAGCGATTGTTGTGGGTTCAGTTCCCGCTCAAGAAATGAAGTAACGTGCTAGTCAAATCACAGTGTTGGGTTCCGCGGTTAAATATATTTCGATAAAACTAATCAAGTTTAATGTTAAAGTTTACAAATAATGTAAAAAAGTATTTAAGTATCTACGCATATCTACGCATATGAGTTCTCTAACTCGTTATCTACGAAGATGACATAAATTTATTAGCCCTAAAGTCTAGAATACACAAAGCTAGGCGCTAAAATATTTATTTATTTGTATTTTATCACTATCATGAAACTAACTTTGTCTACTATCAAAAGAAAACTTATTAAGCGGCTTTGTTTTCCTATTCCTGATACTCTTACTCCAAATACTACGTCTATGTTATTCAATCATGAAACCCCCGCCCAGTGTGTGAATGCAAATGCGGATTCCACTAGGAAAAAAGAATATGTTTAAATTAGTTTAATTCCTCAGTCTCTAGGAGGCGTTTTCACATGGCTTATCTTGAAATTAAACGTAATATAGCCCTGAAATTATAAATGGAATACCAAAACTCAGTTTCCGCTGCATCCTATGCGGGCGATACATAAAATTAAAAAAATACACCGCAAAGTATACTACGAGTATATAGGTCCAAAAACATATTCGCAGAGTAATTAACAAGTACTATTAAACATGTCACCCACCAGGCTACAAGCGTCGCACTTTCTCAAGCACGAGTCCTATTAATGATTCACTTATTCAATTACCTCTATCAAAGGCTAGCTTTATTTTGTTTTATATTTAATTAAATTTGTACGGGATCCGACACCCGGGAATTGATTTCCATTATATCTGAAAGTGGAACTGCCGCTATTAGCAATCGACATTAAAACCAAGCTCTAATTTCACTGACCTTTGACCGATTTTACTTGAGTGGGTATAATTTCAAATGGTTTAAACAATACAATATTTTTGTCTACAAATTCAATTGAATTACTGAGTATTTAATTATAAATTGGTGATAACGATCGTAAGATTCAGGCTTATCTAAAGATCACTTAACACGTAGATCTCAACTTAAGTTTCAAATAAAGTAAGTGTGCATATTGCATTCACAAAGTCGTGAAAAGCTATGCAAAGTTGTAAATTAAGACAAATAATATTTTATTGAAAGTGAATAATATAATCAGAATAATTCTATTTTTTGTAATCTTAAATCCGAGTACTACGAGTATAACGCTCAAAGGTTACTTTGCTAACGAATTAAGAAAAAAATATTGAAATACGCTTGTTAGGCATTTCAGTCTAATCCACTAAAAGTAACTGTTATTATAGTTTTTTTACATAAAAATTAATATATTTTCATACAGCCAGTCAAAGATAAGAGGTATTAGGTACCTAAAAGAAAAGTACTATATATAAATATTTCACACCGCAACTTGCTCCTATACTTGCTGCAAGTGCAAATGCATTCGTCCTCGTGCACCCTGACGTCATTGCAGGTGACGTTAGAATACATAAACGAGTCCTTTGACTCTCTTAAAGGGAGGAGGAACGAGTTATGCCTAAGCAACATGATATCACTTTAGTGTCCTTAATAGAGGGAACCGTCGTAAGTAGGCAGTAGACAGTTATTAGAGACAAATTACTATTTAACTATACGTATAATACTATTTGTTTGTAAATTTTCGCAAAACACATTCGTTTTATGAAAAAAAATGACATTCAGATATTTATGTTCTGTATCTTTTCTATGTCTCACCAGTCACCAATAAGTTGCATTGGTGTACGCGATGATGATGAGATCAAAACCAACGTTTTCCACTTTCCGCCGAATTGAGGCATTGCGTGCTGAGTGGCGGAACTCAACGCCGCGTTTTGCCTTGTTACCAAGCCCATAACTGACATGTAAAAATTCTTATCGCTGTAGTTATACATTTATTTGATATCTGAATCTAAATAAGAATGAAAAAAGAATGTAGGTTAAATAATTTATTTCTTGGCTACTATTATAATTAATGCACTTTATTCTTTGTTCTCGAGAGTCCTGAACTTAATTACAACTTGGCGCTTAAGAATATAAACTTATATTTTGCTTGTTATTTAACTTTTCTTCTGATACTGAGAATGCAACGTTATATCACGTTCACGGATTTTTTTAAATTTCGCCTGTTGAATAATCGCTTTTTTTTCACTTATATGTATTATTTTATACATACTAATAGACTTGTGTGATGAAGGTAACAACTGTACACCTTATTCTGGTTTCACACCTATATATTTGTCTGAGTTATATACCTAGATGTACTAATAGGAACAACAAGTAGGTTTTGTTTCAAATAAATGTGTATATTTTTACATTTATCATTGAACTTAGTTAAGAGTTGTGACGCACATCCTTTGTGATATCCAAAAGTTGGAGTGTCGTAGGAAGCACACATAGTATGAACATCTATAACAGAAGAAACTTGACAAAAAACGTATCTATTTTTGTTTCAAAATTTGAAGACAATGGATTGCTTAATTTTTTTAGTCCATACAAGATATGTGACGTAAATAAAATCATAAAAATTATGTTAATATGGTACATCGAAGGCATCTCTCGTATATTGCGTGGTACGCGGAAAGAACCGAACTGACATTAAAACTGTGTTCTCTACATTTAACATTTTTAATAAAGATATTTTCTGATATATAATTAACTGGATAGATTAAATATTTTTTTATAATTTTTTCCAAGTTGGTTTTGATCTCATCATCATCGCGTACACCAATGCAACTTATTGGTGACTGGTGAGACATAGAAAAGATACAGAACATAAATATCTGAATGTCATTTTTTTTTCATAAAACGAATGTGTTTTGCGAAAATTTACAAACAAATAGTATTATACGTATAGTTAAATAGTAATTTGTCTCTAATAACTGTCTACTGCCTACTTACGACGGTTCCCTCTATTAAGGACGCTAAAGTGATATCATGTTGCTTAGGCATAACTCGTTCCTCCTCCCTTTAAGAGAGTCAAAGGACTCGTTTATGTATTCTAACGTCACCTGCAATGACGTCAGGGTGCACGAGGACGCAATGCCTCAATTCGGCGGAAAGTGGAAAACGTAGTGTCTTAACACTTGGTTCTCAGGTTCTCTCTGTATACTCTGCTATATGCGAAATACAGCGTGAAGCTAAAAAAAATTATGTGTTAATAAAATTGAATTACGAAGGCATTCGATAAAAGCAACATGATTTTACGTTATTCGAATGGGTATTTATTTGCTCTAGTAGTATTAATATGAAATTCAAGCAGAACGAGAATAATAAAGTATCTGTTTCAAATCATAGTGCTTATGTATTTATAAATTATTGTATTGATATAAAAACTTTTATTATAATCATTCCATTTGTTTCATTCATATACAAATGTTTATGATCGCAGCGCAGGGAATGTTTTTTGTGCTATAGTTTTAACCGATACGCTCGGTTATTGACAATTATTTTTCCCTGTAAGGGGACGGGGTTAGAATACAATTCCCCTCCGCCGCTGGGTAGCGTCCCGTAAGAGGCGGGTATCCCAGTAGTTTGGTGGTAGGAGGTTCGTCCTCCGTCTGGCTCGCGACCACTATCATGTCAAAGACGAACCGCCAAATATCTTATGATGTGTTGCGGTTCGATGGCATGTAAGCCAGATTTTTCTCTTTCCCACCCATCCTTTCCCCAAAATGTGGTGGTTCCGATAGCGGACTACTACATTGTCCTCCCCTTCCATCTGTATTCTCTAGGTTGGCAACGCATCTACAACATCTCTGGTATTGTAGATGTTCATGGGCGAAGGTAACCACTTACCATCAGGTGGTCTTTCAGCTCGTTTGTTATCCGTTATCCATAATAAAAAAAACATGTTAACTACATTTTAATTTTATTTTTTGTTTGTCGCAAGCAGGGGTTGGCGGGTGAAGCAAGCAGGGGGCGATACTCTCTGTCATCATATAATTATGCTACACTCAGAAATTAGTACAGTTTATTTGAAATATACAGTTGGATTTAATAAATGTTTAAATTTCAATTATCCTCAATATCTTATATAAAAGGAAATTTATAGATCTACCGTTTCTCTGTTTACCTGCAGCATAAAATATGTGATATTATTCCACGCTATTGTGGATATTCCTGGAAACAAAATGATAAAGCAAATAATAACTAAATTTATATAGAAAAGCAGTGGTTAGGTCTTCGCCTTGCACCGATCTATATAAATTATAATAACTAGTATCCATTTATACTATTTTCTTAATACGTAAGTAAAAATGCTTTAGGTAACATTTGAGTTAAGTGTTAAATTATATCGTTTTATTCTACGGTTTCAACCTTATGTCAATTTCGTCTTTTACTTTCGTTCTTTATTGATTAACACAATATTAATTAAAATCTTTAAAAACTTCTCAGAACATTTTCAGATTAAATTCTGAAGAACTTTTTAAGAGTTATCGATTAAGAGAATAATCGAATCTAACATATCGATTAATCAAATTTCTATTTGTTTGAATTTCGATTAAAATACAATTTTTATATTAAAAGGTAAATAGATAATAAATAAATAAAACAAAAGTTGTCTACTTTCGTTCTTTTGAAATGGTTATTAGACTTCCCTCCCTTAAGTGACATTCACTTAAATTAGGAAGTTTATTGTAATATTTTAATTACACTGGTGAATTATTACATAAAGAGACTTCATAAAACGTTAGCTAAAATTTATGTTAAAAGTGAAAACACATTTTAACCTAAATGTGTCTAGATTATAATAAATAGCTATGAACACTTAATAACTTTGAATTTAATTACTATATGTAAAACCACATTTTCTTTATTACTCTATTGCCCTATAGGCTATAACTTTAGCAAGTAATTTCGTTCACTACATGTTGAATGTAAATCCACTACTGCATGCTATCAAAACATTGCGGGGTAGGACAGGGGCAATGAAAGTAATTTTAATTATCGATCGAACCTACAACCAATGATGTTTACAGTGAAACGCTGTCCCTACCGAGCCTCAATGGCCTCAACAATGACATTTTTGATTAATCAAAGATGTTTTCTGTTAAGGTTTTAATACTTTATAATTAATTATTTCTTTTAAAAGTTGAATTAATTGTTATTTTAATTGAAATTCCGATAAAACATATACTATATAAAAGCTTACTTCCAGTTACTGACAAAATAAGACATTGGGGAAATCGTTAAAAGAGACAGTAATGTACGTAAAAAATTAAAAACTTTGCAAAAAGAGCAATATTTTTTGTAGGAATGTGAAACAGAACAAGTTGCGTGTAAATGCCACGCTTTATATGGAAGTTAATTAGTATATTTATATTCTGTGTGCAAGTATGAACATTCAAATTAAAACAAAATAAATCGATATAAGATAAGCTAGTAATATTATAAATGTCTAGCCACGGTAGAGTTGGTCAGTTGTGTTTGGAGAGCGTCCTTCGTCCCTAATACATTATTCAGTTAGAATTATAACTCGCTGCTCATTCTCAATGTCAATATCACTCTAGAGGAAACGGGCCCGTCTGTTATTAATTTAATATTATTAAAAAGCTTAAGTACTGTGAATTTAGAATAAGCATATTACCAGTATATTAATACTATTATACTATAGTACTTTATGAAGTAGTAAGCTTTTCCAAAACATTATTTCTTTTGTTTTGCATTTGTTGTTGTTTTTATTAGACACTCTTCTCTGCTCTCTATCTCCTTGTATATTTAGAAATATTGCGTGCTGGCTACTCTGTTCAGCCACACCTACATTTTTAAATATGAATGTTAACATAAGGCACTAGGTTGCGTGTAGCGTTAGTTACAATAGAAGAATAATATATGTTTTTCCGAGGACATACTCGTAGTGTCACAGTTGGGACATCTGTTACTATAAGTATAAAAATTCTCTTGTCAGATTTGAATCTTTAATCATGCTATGATGATATCACTCGTATATCAAAGTTCAGAAAGTAATCTAGAGCAGCCCAATTTAAACCTTTTAACTGCCATGTCTATCTTTAAAAAGGCACCCTTACCGCTTAAAATGGTGTCGCACTTACAAAACGTACCTGATCTACTTTTTTATTAGGTTAATAAACTTGAAGTGATATTTTTGCATTAAAAATTAACAAGGTATTGAAAAGTCATTCAAAACGTTATCGAGTCCAAATGGAACGTTATCGAAACTTGAAACGGATAAAATATGTATGTCTTATACGGCTGTGGCAGCTAAAAGGTTAAAAATAAAATATTCTAGTAATTCCACAGTGTCCACTACAAGTGCGACGGCGAGTGAGGCTCTAATTCATAATTCATACATGGTGTGAGTTAGACTAATACGTGTCGACTCTATACGGCTGTTTCATTAATATTATCACTAACATTGACAGCACTTGTAGTGAAATAACTTATTTATCCTGTACCTGATTCATAAATGTCCTAGTTATAGTAATATAAAATATAACATGATTATAAAAATATTAAGGAATAAGTAATAAATGTTTTATTATTTTGCAGTTCAGTGGTTTACCCTTTTTATTCTTGTAGTACATTATATGTTTTACTATGAAATCTCCTTAGTTATTTGAACTTGCGTCTCACAAAATTTAGTTAAAAATTTAGTTCATAGTTTACGATTTCGATATACTTATTGGAGTATTCAATTCAGATATATATTTTAGTCTGCGGTAAAATTTTCGATTTCTCAAACCAGACAAAATTATGTCACTCAAAACAAATCAAATATTGGTACAGAAATCTTTACAATAATAATTATTTAATAAACCATGCTTATCTCTAAAATTATAATTTTAAAAACCAAAATGCATACATTTACAATTAAAATAATAGTACTCCTGTCATATTTGAAGTATTTTTTTTTCATACAAATAATGTTCAGGCATACAAGGACATGAATATTTATGAAGGCAAGAAAACCTAACTTTAAAACAATTCTGTATACGCAAATGTGCTGGACGACTCTGTTGTGAATAAAAATTAACATAATCTTTTGAGATTCATTTAAATATATTCCATTTGTATGTAACGCACAAAATGCTAATATATATGTAGTTGTTATGAATAGCGGAATATTAACATTGTATTTATATAGTTTATAAATAGCTTTATATAAGAATGATACCGGCCGCTTCACTGGCGTGGTCAATGGGATTTCGCAATATTATGCATCTATATGGAATTGAGATGTTTTACCACGATAAAAAATTATGTAACTCTTCAGACGCCTAACTATGCCTAAAAATCATAATATAACATTGTTGCGGCGAAAGATGGACAAACAAACTCACTCATCTATAATATTAGTATGGATTAAATTAAGCGATTCCCGATAAATAAAGCGATATTGCTAGTTACGTACATATAAAATTGGAGTACTAAATAATAGATTTTGCCTTACCAAATTTGATAGCAATTTTTTTTTTTCTTTTGTACTTGAACATACTTGTATTCTAAGCAACTTTTACCTATTTTTAAAGGAAAGCCAAAGAACAAATGTAAACAAAAATAATACCCATGAAAGAACTTGTATTTATATTTTCATGAAGATATTTATAGACAGTGATCAATAATGCTTTTAAAAGACAAAATGGATGACAAATCACAAATCATTGAACGTAAATTGATAATAAATATCAGATTATTATTTATTACTAATTCCAATGATTCGTCATGAATTATCTTTAATTAATGACAAACACACACATAGATATACATATGTATATACCTGTCGACCATAGGCTATAATCTAATTAGCTGAGAGCCGCCGGTAACGTATTTTGTGGTCGAACCCATAAATACGGTACACGATGTATAACACGATATCTGTGTACATTACACCGCAGATATATATGTATCAGATACCTTCGATACTATTACAAATGTTTCTATAGCACGCTATTCTGTTTTTGTTTAGTGCAATTCTTACAAATAATTATTTAGTTAGTAATTTCACAGTATATACGAAATATATAATTTATTTATCTCAATATCGTCTAATTAAAAATATTGCAAGCTAGGTGTGGGGAACTCTACATCGCGATTAGTTTGTCAAACAGGTAGAAAAGTCATATTGTAAATCTTAATATTCCTGCAAATGGGAATCGAATTGAAAACCTTAAATAAAGCGTCTTTTAAAGTTGAAGCCATCGTGGCACAATGGGAAAGCACCTAGCTGTAAACGCGGTTGTTGTAGGTTCAAGCCCTACGCAGGTGAATGATTATATTTAAATTTCTTTTAATAAGGTAGAGTATGGCATTAGTTTCCGCTCAACAGGTAATGTCTCGATTTTAGGTAGAAAATGAAAAACGGAGTTCCTTAAATTTCTGTTAAAAAAACAATAAGTTAATTTTACGTACGAGAGGTGGAAAGTCTTTCGAAATGGTTATAAGACCGCCGTGAGATGTAAGCTTGTTCTTTGCGAAGTTGATTAATATATTACAGTGTGCCCACAACTTCTCCCTCGCAATTTAGCTAATGCTTTACGTGGTCTCATTCATAAATATTTTAAATAATAATTGAATCTTTATATTTTTATATTCTACCATAAAAATAATAGTGTTTTTTTTTAATATAGGTAAAAAAATGTGTGGATATTTAAGTCAAAATTTCGTAATTAATTTAAGTGTCATAAATGATGACTGTAAATTAAAAAAGCAGTAAATTGATCTGTCTATTATAAGCAAATATATTGTTTTTAGGTCAGCCATAACGTGGAAGGCACGCGTCCAAATTTATAAGTCAGCAAAAACAAGTCCATGTTTACTTATTAGGTACGTTTAAATTGAGTAAATTTTTAAATTTACATATTTATAGACATAGGAAAAAAGGTCCTGGTTAAAAAATCCCAAATCTGCATTTCTAAATTTAAATATGTCCCTAAATGAAATTTGAAGTTGCTTCTACCAGCCGTTACACACAAACAAATATATCTCAATCAATTTAGGATTACATTTATCATAATTATTTAATAAATTATGTTTCTAACAAACAAAAACAGTTTCATGTAGGTACTGTAAAATCGTGTACATTACTGTCATCGTCATATGCACAAGAAAGACCACTGCCATTTATAATCACAACAAAGTGTTCTTACAAAGTGGAATAAAATGACTGCCTTATGAAGCTCCGATTAAACTTGTTATCGGTAGTAAATCTAGTAAAACGTTGCCTTTTTTGCTTACCAGCGTCACTGATGACAGACCGATAAGTACCAATAGATCACAAGAGGAGATATCTCGTAATTCATTCAGATGAGATAAAAACGACAATTGAATCGGGTTTCCCGTCTACTATATTCACTTTTTCGTTGAAATAGTTTTCTGCCTCGATGGCTTACTCGATGCGCTGTAAAGGATTCCTTCGCCGGTTCGCGGGAATTCTTCGGCGCAAAAAATGTAAACATTGTCGTTGGAATATATTGAAATCCTTTAAGAACTTAATGTAGAATGTAAAGAAGTGATATCTTAAGTATACTATAAAAATTATCTAATTGAATTTTAATTAATTCGGCTCTTTGCGTAAATTTTTCTAGATATAAAAAGTCGTTCTCACATCTTTGCCTGTTGGGTGACACAACGGGAAATGAGCCCAAACTTATCGATTTTGGTGACGGTTTACAGTAAATCCAATATTTAGTGAATTTTTGAAAATAAACGCCGCTAAATATCCAAAGAAAATCGTAGACAAAACCAATTACCTAATGACAACATAACTTTGTCGAAGGACCAAATTATCCACCATATATTTAGCTCAAGCTTGTTAATCATCAACTATCCATGTCATGTTACTACGATTGCGTATCTATTGAGATACAAGTCCCAGTTTTCACAATAGATGGTAAAGTGTATTGCTTTCTACTCTCATATCAATAGCGTGTACTCGTCAAGCTTGACTGAAACGCTAGCTTAACTAAGAGTAATAAATTGTTCGCGATAGAGGTACGCGGGCGTGAAACAGATGCGGATCTAAGTCTATTGAACGCGCTGATTATATTGCGCCGTAAACGCGAAATGGCGCCAAGTAATAAACTTCGCGTCCATCGTTAATCGTGATACAGACGCGATGTTTGATGACCGTTTCATGCGCACGAGTTATTTAGATGCCTTATTTCAATATGCTGTATTCTGCTGTATTGACGCTGGCGCTTGAATAAATAAATTAAATACGCCTTTGTCGTAATAATGAATTCGCATATCGTCAACACGATTTTTTCTCGAAAATCTGATAGGAACGGTTTCGGCAATGGACATGTTTTATCTCTTCCTGTTCCTACTGGAGCGTTATACTCGTATGTAGCAAAAACACCTAACTTTGACATTACTACTATTGGACAAATATCTGCAAGAAGACGCGATAAGTTTTACCCTCTGGATTCGTTCGAAATGTGGATCAATAACCGTATAAAGTATAACAAGGGAGGCACACAAGGGATTTCAAATGAGTAACATACCTAAAAGTTACAAAGTAAAAGAAATGTGTACCTACCTATATGAAATATTTTGTTTTGATATGAATGTAATTTTTTCTTTTCTTTTTTTTTATCGTGAGGAAATCCGTTACGGATACCCGCCCGATTGGGGACTCGGATAGGTTATGTGGGACTCCGGAACGGCAGACGTCGTCCGTACACCCACTAAAACCTCACGGTGCTCCTCCTCGCTGCCAATAGCCGAGGCCACGGGAACACCCTAATCTTCCATTTATCTCGACGGCATGAATGAAATCGACTTGCAAATTGGAAATGAGAACTTATGACCTAAACTAGATTCAAGCAAGAAAAAATAAAAAAAGGACATTAATATAAAAAAGTACGAACTTAGTGTCTGTAGTGATTGCCTATATATAATACAAATAAAACAATCCTAAGCAGGTCAGTCAAATATAGATAGAGGACAAGGCCATGCCTAAATGTGAGGATTTCGAGTTAATTAAACACATATAGTTAGGTATATGTATTTTAACTGTAAATAACAAGGTTTATAAACTATATAGAAGAAACAAGCGTGCGACTGTAAACGCGTCAGGTTGTGGATTCGATTCCCACACCAGGAAATGTAAAATTTAGTATTTTCACATCTTGGGTTTGGTAACATGGCAAAGCGCGGCGTTGAGTTCCGCCACTCAACACGCAATGCTTCAATTTGGCGGAAAGTGGGGATCGGAAATGTTGAAAGAGAATGGAGTGTCTTAACACCAGGTTCTCTGGTTCCCTCTGCCTACCCCGCTATATGCGGGATACAGCGTGAAGTTAAAAAAAAAAAAAGAAAGAAAATTTGATTAGCAGGTTTTTAAGTAGTCAGACAGAACCTACTGTCTAGACTTCCATAATAAAGACATTGCATGTTGGGTAGTGGAACACAACTCCTCGTTTTATCTTACCATAGCGGGGAAGTGAAATAATTTAAATATATTCATTCTTTATAATTCTAATCGAACCCACGACCAGTAATATATTCATTATATATTATACAGTTAGTCTTTTCACTGCGCCACTACGGCCTCATACTATCACTTTACTTAAATATAAACGCCATAAAAGCAATACCACGAGCAGAATATAGTCGAATTCTTATCTAACAGGTACATTCGACCAAATGCATAAACTTTAGGGCATAAACAGTAATAAGTAGCGTGTAGTGTTTAAAGTTCGACATTGCCAAGTAACCTCGTTAGCTGGAAGGTAACACGGCTCCATGTGAGCATAGAACTTGAGTAGGTTGGTAGAAGTATCCTGTCATACACAGTTTGTCGGTCATGCTAACTAAATACCGAGACTTAGGTGTTAAATTACCTGAAACGTAATATAAAATTATTTGATTCAAATTTATATTAGGAATTCGTTTTTATTTAATATATATCTGTCTTCTCTATTATCTATCTTGGAGTCGCAAATATATTTTTTATTATTTTTGTGAAAAAATAGCTCTAAAAATAAGAATAAATTGTAGGCTACAATAAGAATAAACACATATATTGGAATATAGTTAATATTATCAAATGAAAATCAATGATTAAATAAAGAACTCGATGTTATTACCATTCATCGCTTGTTAAAATTTCGTTATCGTACTCAATGATGAATTTCTCTCGAACTTCAAATACGTAAAAAATACCAAAATAATATAATTGGCATTCATATAAAAACTCCACATACTACGCTCCAATAACTATTGGTTCTGAAATATGTATAAATGAAAATATTGAATGTGGAAGTTTCAGCTCACAATTTCTTTTACATAAGAACTTTATTTATTGAACAAGTATTTCTGTTCTAGAGTAAATATAGACTGGGAAACCGAAATGATGAAAGAGAACGGAGTGTTTTAATACTAGGTTCTCAGGTGCCCTGCTATGTGCGGGATACAGCGTGAAGCTATAAAAAAAAGATAATATAGACAGCTAAGCTTGAAGTACACAAGAAGTAAGAAATAATGTCATTATTATCCATACACATCAAAATAACAATAATATAAAAAAACTTACAGTTTTTACTTTAAATTCCAAGTTGAGCGAAAGTAATTAAAATCTCAAACGGCACTTTAACCACTGTAGGTCACGAGTCACGAGTGAAACAAAAATAAACGGGGTTGGTTACACAAACTCGATCCATCTCCGCGCTCCCATCTTTTCCATCATCAGTAGCAAGGCAAGTACGTGGGCATGATTTATTGCCTCTAAATATTCCTACCATCGGGCTTCTTCTACTTTGTTTTAAAATAAAATTAATTACCGTCATCGCGAGCTTCACACAAATATTTAATTAAGAACTGCCAAAAAATTCCACGTAAGAAAAATAAGAAATGTGTTCTCGTTATAATATTAGATTGCAGTTATAAATAGGTTTGTTTTTCTTTTTTATAAAATGCAAATTAGAAGAAAGAACTTATTACCCTTAACAATCACGCAACATTAGCATAAGAAAGGTACAGTCTTAATGTCTGTAATAGTTGTCTATATACAAATTTAAAAAAACCGTATACTAACAAGTCAGACAAATATTTAACCTAAAGTGACAAACACAAAGTCACCGCAATTAGACATTTTGTAAGTTAATTTTTAAATTAAATTTCAATAACTATTTAATTATTATTTTTGTATGCAAATAAGTTACAAGGTAACAGGTAAAAAAATCTCATATTTACCTTAAATCTTAAAATATATTATGTGTTCATTTATAATTATAGGCAGCACTTATCTGTTTATAATGTGGTCAGTTGGGCGTTAGGGAAAAAAGGTTAACCACCATTGACGCAGGTCCTACTTAATTAGCATAAACTTTTTAAAATCCCTAATTGTAATTGGGAAAAACAAGAATACAATGGATGCAATATCAATTATCACAATTAACTATGTTGTGTAATATTTAGTATTTTTAAAAGAAAAATTAAAATTCTGCATTAAAAGATACAAAAACAATTTTATTCAGCTTCCATTTGCCATCTGTTTTTTGCCCAAGATGGGTGAAGATTACGAGTGAAGTGGTATTAAGTGCCTTCCTTGCCCTTATCAGACTAGTGTAAATTCTGTGATATTATTCTCAAAATATCAGAATTAATCTATAAGCTGAAACTTTCTATAGCCGATATTTCAGTTAACATACATACATCTACCTGCTATGAACGCTTGTTCTGATTTTATTGGTATATGTCCTGTATGGCTACGTGATCGATGAGAATCAGCAATTATGTCATGCGCGACAAATTCTGCCCATATATGTAAATATATATATATGTATGTAAAATTGAATTAAACGCTCCATCAATCAAATGGATATTTGCATTCACTAAGATTTTAGTCGCAAATGTTTAATGAAATACAAATTAGTTATGCATTAGCATTGTTAATTGTTAATTAACAATATCTAATAAAATGAATGCTTAGCAATACAATTGAACATATTTCCTTTTTTCTTTTAATATATATTATTATTTACGTAAGATTTTGCGTTGTCACGTTTTCTTTTTCTTATACGTACTGTATCGTATATATGATATGAATTCACGTGTGCGATATAAATATTCTTCTGAGTGGGATTTCCACAGCAAGTATTTTCAGTCAGTTTAGTAAATTTTATAAAAGACAACTTTGAACAAGTAACAAAAATTTATTAACCGTATATTTCCTTTCATTAATGCCATGAACGAGCAGGAATGTCATACTACAGTAGAAGTACATCAAAGAATTATTCATTGGTATATAAAAAAAAGGTTTCCAAGGAAATGGGGACCCCATTCATACATTGTAGCAACATTCGTAGAAATAATTATCGGTTACTGTAGCGAATAGAAATTTCGTCGGTTAATGACGTGAGAACCTCAAGATTCTAAGGAATTCTGATATAAAAATACCAAATCAGCATCCGTCCTCTGATACGAGAAATATTTTCGATAAAATCCCCTCAATCTTACTGTACATATACAAAATTATTTTGAGGGTTTTAGGGACCTTTGGCATTTTTCACTTCAATTTCGTTCTTTAAATTGCACAAATGGATCCTAATAATTTAAATTGTAGGTATGGGAAATATTAATATGATCATAATATAGGTATATCAATCTACAGCTCTCCTTTAAATGTAACATTTGTATCTCTAAAAAATTACATAGCTAAAAGAAGCATGTATTTTATAACAAAGTAAGTATTAATGAACACAACTACATACAAAACAAAGTAATGAACATATTTGTTATTAAATATTCGTGATAATTTTGTATAAAATATTGAAACTCGGTTAAAAGTCAAAACTGTGGTAGTATTATCGGGTGTCGTAACGCAAGTGACGTCACCATGAATGTGATCACGTGTACCGCTTATCTGTTTTCGGTTGGAAGCGCATTCCACTGAGTACTTCTCCCTATTCTATATTTATAGTCCGGTGCTTTACGTTGGAACTATACGCCGTTACAAACCGTTCCACATGAAGAGACGCCCGGTTGATACTTGAATTTTAAATGTTCCAATTATGCTTTTACTGACTTTAAAAGTTACTTAAATGTATAAATGCTTTGCAAAGTTATATAACTACACAATAAGATGTAAAACAAATGACTTTTCAATGGACATTTTCTTTTGTTTGCGTGTAACTTTCGTATAGTGTTCTTTAAGCATGCCGAAAGTTGGTATAGTAAGTTAAAATAAAAAAAAAATACTACAAAACCTGTTAAATAAAAGTGCCTACTTAATTTATCATTATTTAATAAAAAAATGTATACTTAAAATTATAAAATTAATAGATAATTTTACAAATGAATAAAGTCTGAATATAGAAGTTAATAAGCAATTATACCTTATATTATGAAGGCGGTAGCGGATTTTAGAAGGAAAACATCAAGAGGAAGAAGTTTTAAATAACTGAAGATGATATAGGAAGGAAGGGCGTAGTCGAGGTCGAGGAATTCACACGGTCATAATATCCAACTGACATATAATAGTGAAGTAGATAAAATTTTAAAAATTAACCTCCTAGAAGTTACCTGATATATATTTATTTCTACTAGTGTCCCTATTGACGCGTTTACAACGCGTTGTCTTTAGCAATGTATGTGTCACATTTATTTTATTAATTTAATATATTTTTTATGAATTATTTAAAAAATATATTAGCATTCTGCACTCCCTATATAAACTATACGTGTGCCAAGTTTCATGCGCCTCCGTCCGCGTAATTCTCGTAAAAAGGGATTCAAAGTTTTTGCTTCACGTATTTATATATAGATTTTTTAAACCACCAGTTTGTATGCGAATTTGATAGCATCCGAATTATAATATTATATTTGTGTCAATGTCATAAAGGTAAATAATATTTTACGTGAGAAACGCTAGATAGGGTCCAAAGGAAATAGTCGCTTACGCATTCTTGATGACCCATGACTGACAACATGATGATCCCCACTGTACCTTATTTCCGACACGGGATCGTTGTTCTCATCAATCTCACTGGGATGAATTATATCTAAACGCCTACATCAATTTAGAATAGATTTAAGGTAACATAAATAAACAATTCTAGTTAAATATCATCTGGATGCTACTAGAAATTATCTTGTTATTCTCTATACGTTTTGATAGTATGTTTTTATAGTTGTTTTAAAAACAACAATCTATTCAATAGACAGATAGAAATTGTAATAATATGTCAATCTATATATAACTTTCGAGTTGTTAAGCTGAGAGGCAAAATCCAAAGCCGTCTAAGCAATTCAAAATATACATAAATTATAACTATAATTTTGCCCTCAAATGAGATTTGAATTCACTTTCCTCGCGTTTAGTTAGTCCTTACGATATATGTAGAATAATAAATAAAACCAATATTAGCAATATTAATGTTCTTGCTTCAACAAATATAAATCGAAATAAAAGAGAAATAACAAAACACTAACAAACAATACGGTAGATAAAAAAGATCAAAGATGTTTCGGAAATTGTACCCAATAATTAATGACTCAAACCTCAGTTTTATTATTGAACTAAGAAAAACAGACAACTTTTCCAGAGTTAACGTCACTTGACGTACGTTTGTAGCGGCCTCTAGTACCAGGTTAAGATAATACTCACGAAATCAATTATATTAGTATGTATGCGTAAACGTTACATTTTTAAAAAAAATATTCTTTTATAATTAAACATTGACATAGTTACCAGCTTAATGATTTTTGTCGTATAGTAGGGTAATCCCTATATAATATAAAAAAATTCGACCTATTCAAGACTTGGTGTGTTCCCTCCGAGTGGAAATCGAACCTACAATCAATCGCGTCTCACTTGTGCCACTGTGGCCTTTAAGTATTTAATGTAGTTAATATTATATATTTTATTTGATATTTTTCGTAAAACGTATGTCTATGTATAAAAAAATAAAAATTCTATCGCCCATATCTATCGCGGAGATAATTTATCTCGCGCAGGTACCAATATGTGGCTACTTAAATATGTACGAAGTAAACAAACTAGAATAAATAGGAGATAATCTGCACTTCTTCAAATATTTGGTCCCCGATTAACGATACGTATATATGACGCAGGCGTTAGCGCCTTGTTAAAGTATGTTGTCAAAACTATAGTATGTTCATATTATTACGTAAATGGTAAAAGCAAAGCGCGTCGTTGAGTTCCGCCACTCAGCACGCAATGCCTCAATTCGACGGAAAGTGGGGAACAAAAATGATATAAAAGAACGGAGTGTCTTAACACTAGGTTCAATGGTTCCATCTGCCTACCCTGCTATGTGCAAGATACAGCGTGAACGTGAAGTTAAAAGAAATACTTAATAATGTGACATGTCCATGTCCTTATCGGGAACAAAGTAGAGAACGAAATTATACACCAATAGTTTGAGGACTCTCTTTCTAATTTCGGGCTAACCGGTAAGCCCCACAGTACAGTTCGTTTGCAAGGCACTCTCTAACTTGCACGCGAAAGGTCTGCCTAAAGGATATTTCCCAGTATCACAAAAAAATCTCCTTCTGTGTAACTGTTTAAGAAGTTTAACTTGTGTTTGCTGCAGAACGTACATAAACATAAAAAATAATAGGTTAAATTATTAATCATCTAAAATTTTCTAACATAGTAAATAACTCATTATCATTATATTCTCAAAAAATATAATAAATGTAAAACAATCTCTTGCTCACTATTTACTTACAAATGCTTATATCATGAACTACAAAAAAAATCATGTTTATATAACAATACAATACATTTAGATGAAACTTTAGATACGCGAATAGGAACACTAACCGCAGGCTACATCTAGTATAAAATTACGTAAACTAATGTTATATGTGAGTCGATATAACTGTATCGAATATTTAATAGGCACAAATATCCATAGGTAAAACAGCAATAAGGTCACGGCTGTTAGTTAGTATTTCTTGTTACAATAACAAGTTTTTTATTACTAAAATATGTTAACTACAGGTACGAGCCATCAAATTTTACGCATAATTTTATAACTATCATTACTATTTACTATGATATGGTTATTTCGAAACAGATTTTATATTTTCTCATAGGGAACCAAACGATACTTCTTTCAGTCCATTAGACAAATATTGCCTTTTAGATGGCGGAGCACAATGTGTGACAAGCAAAGAAAACAAAAAAACAAACTGGCATCATAAAAATGACATATTCACACAAGTGGGATTTAAACGTTAACTTTTAAAATGCAGTTTGCATTATTTATAATAGAAATTTAAAAATATATCTGCAATAACTATTATGGAAGCATCATAAAATCAAATTTTGCGACGCGATTTAATTCCTTTATATACCGAATAAAAAAGCTTTTTTCTGATTAAATATTTAGATTTTAATGAAAATGTATTAATGTTAATGATTTTGCTGTTACAATCATTTATTAATATGATTTATTTTATTTTTTACTTGTTAAATACATTCGATGTTTTTTTTTTCATTTTTTCTTTATCACAACCTACGTATTCACACTTTTGATACTACATGACATATATATACTTCTTTGTTATCATTATATACGTTTTAAATTTCACTCAAGTGACTTTGATATTTATAATGTACATGACCCCAGTCTGATAAAAAATATTAGATTGGATTACCCAGTAAAAAAAAATACTAAAATAGATTGGATCCATAGGACTTATTATTAAGTTCTTGCTGCTACCAAAATACGCGTAAATATAAAAAAAATAAAACACATAATTAAACAATAATTCAGTGTTATTACGGCAACGTCAAAATATCAAAATGGCCAAAGAAATATAAATTGAATGTACAATGGGCAGATCACAACGTAACCTGGTTATCAGCTGACAAATAAAGCGGAACCGATTATACTTGTCGCAAATGTTTCAATTGGGGTTCGGGGAGCGCCTTTTATTCAAGTGTAATATTTATTTCATTTAAAATAAAGTCTATATATGCTTGTAAATTGGTACCATCATGTGACGTGACGTGGAAAAGGGTTCAACTCGGTATATAATAAATAATGAATGATTTACATTGTACTTGTATAGGTTGTCTCGTATGATAAATAAGCTTGAGTAAATAACTGAAAATAAAGAACTTCTAGCCAGTCTTTTTCAGTTAGACATATATTTTTTATTATGTTTTTGACAAAAAATCGCTTTCAATTAACTCACTATATTAGAAGCCATAACTTTGTACAGTAAAAGTACCTAATAGACGTATTTCAAATCTATATTATTTATATAAAGCCTATCTAATATCAAAGTTAATTACAAGATTCTTTTAAAAGTACTCAAAAGTTGATTTAACTTGCCCGTAGGTCTTAGCGTCGGCCTTACCTAAAACAAGTTTGAAAGTACTCAAAAGCCTTTTAAAGCGGAAATATTTTAAACCACCCATATTAAATATTCAAAGGTCAAGATGGACTCTTTGATCTTAGATAAGCTTCAAATAAAATTATGTATTATACGAGATTACATTCTCAAACTTTTTATATATTTACGATTTATACAATTTAGTAATAAATTGTAGTTCTGTAAACATTGTCAATAATTTCATAATAAATTTATTTTTGAATTTATGCGTTTTCTCGCATATCAAGGTAGGCAAAGAGGATCTAGTTGTAAGTCAGTTCCATCTTCATTTTGCACTTTCCACCCAGTAATCGAGATATTGCGTGTTAAGTTGACGGAACTCAACGCCGCACTTAATGTTATTAGAACGGAGATATGAGAATAATGAAAATGTAAATATTTCCCCGGGTCGGGACTCCTACCTACAACCAATCGTGTTTACAATCAGAAGATGTCACACAAAGCCTCGGTGGCCTACTACGTAATTTTTACGCGTGAAAGAAATGTTTATCTTCGATTATACTTCCGAATACACTATTTTTCAATATTACGTACATAGTAATCTATTTAACCTTTTACAATGCGCGGCGTTGAGTTCCGCCACTCAGCACACAATGCCTCAATTCGGCGGAAAGTGGGAAACGGAAAAAAAAGTAACCTTTATTTTAAATGCAGTAAAATTCTTAATATTGTACAAAGCTGACCAAAAAAAGACAATGCCCGTATAGTCAAACACGACAGTCACATAAATTATGTACCTAAGCCATAGAAATCGATTGAAAGGTCGAGGTAAATAAAACAATGTGTTTTCTCTATAAGGAAGTGTGACAAATTTTGTTTCACCTGAAGTAAATTTTTAATAGCTGAGATTTATAAAATAAAGATTTTTTTTTTAGCTCAAAATAGGAGTTACTGAGTTCTCTGTATGTATCTATATTTTTATGTGTATTACCGCGTAACTTTTTACTGGAACTGAACCAATTTTGATAATACTTTTTTTGCATGGTAGCTTTTGATGTGGCCCCATTTAAATTTAGTTAATATCGACGAGCCTTTCGTTATAATTGTAGTTTTTAGGACATATTCTTATTTAGTTTTTAGGACTACATTTCTAGTCGGTTTTCTTTTTTTTTCTTAAAATCTTAATAATTATTTACGAATTTCCCGGTTTTTCTCTCATGGCAAGGCACTCAGAGAGTACATATTGTACATACAATCCGTTCTCCACTTTCTGCCTGAAATCGAGACATTGCTTGTTATGTGACGGAATATAACACCGCGCTTTGCTTTGCCACAGAGTGGAATTTAATATTATTTAAATATAATCATTCCGAGTGGAAATTGAATATTTAATTCTTATTAAAGAGTTACGGCTTTCTTTAATAGACATTCAAAAATATTTACGTGTAGTATAACACCTACATCCCCCTAAATCATATAGCTATGACGAATATAACACCACCAGTGATGAAATCATAATAAATTACTATTCATTACTATCTCCATTGAGTCACTAATCAGATAACCAGCCTCCTTGTGCTGGGTGTGAGTCAGCGGTATTCGATACTTATCTTCCGAGAAGAAATGTTTGGAATACCAAATGCGAATGGTCAGTTATACCTTATAAAGTAATTTTATGCATGACTAACAACCCACCCCCGCTTTGCTTGTGTTTCTAACCACGACATTGCGTATGTCCGATGTAATATAATCTGTAGTCAAAATGCTTACTCGGCTAAATGAATATGGCAACTCATATTACAACTAAATATTTAATTTGATTCTTTTGTAAATAAAAGTTTTGCAAAATGCATATTTAGTTTGGGATTAAAGAGTATTAAAATATTATAGTTTTTAAATATTTTATAATAAATCTATATTATTAAGTTGAATAAACTCTTTTTTCATTATAGAACTCGATAATAACTCGTTGAGAACACAAATTGTAAAATTTTACAAAGTTAAATGAAGTTTTGTATTTGACAACTGCGACGATGTCTGTCGCCGCACATACTGCTATATGCGCACATATGTGACAAACAAAGTTGACGAAAACTACGAATAATACTGCCGTTTTACGACGCTAATAATTTATTTACTGAAATTTAGCTGCACATAATTTAAAGCAGAACTAACTTTTATTACGAACGACATACTCTTTACGGGAAACTTATATAAATTGCTTTATGCTTCTTATGGTCCATAAAAAAAATATTAAACATCAAAGATTTTTATTTAACGCCTGTCGTGGCGCAGAGGCACTGTAAACGCGACAAGTTGTGGGTTCGATTCGCACTCCAGGAAATGGAATTTTTATTTTCTGGGTTTTGTAACAAGGCAAAGCGAAAATGGGGAACGGAGTGTCTTAACACTAGGTTCCCTCTGCCTACCCTGCTATATGCGGGATACAGCGTGAAGCTATGTATGTATGTATGGATTTTTATTTATCGATATATAAAATGCAGTAAGACAGAGGCCGATCGTAAGTCATCATTCGCGTCACGAGCGGGCCATGAGTAAGAGGCGCGTAATGCGGCCCAGGCTCGCCGCGTACGCAGTAAATATTAATTAGGACATCGGCGCCAGCGCTTTGAACTCTACTTTATAAGGTCTCCATTGCAGCAAATATTGACGTAGAATAATTCTTTCGATATCTATTTATGCGGTTTGGAACTAGGAACTCTGAATGAGATTAAGGCATTCTTAAAGCAATAATTATTGTAATAATTTATATGAGTACTTTGATTAAGTTTTTAATTTAGAAATGATATCCAAACAGATGATATTAACAAGTGTGTAAAAAAATAATATTGAGTGTATTTGCTTTTTACTACACTACTTTTTTAAAAGTATGATTTATGCAAGTCATTTATAGTTTACTGATTATATATTTTACATAATAAAATAATATTAAAGCTTCATTTTGAGTTATTATACTTAATATACTTTTTACAGTATTTGGGAACCAAAAAGTAGAAATAATTAGGTTTTTTTCAACTTTTGATGATGATGAGGTGATCATAACAAGAGAAAATTTCTGAATGTATAAATTAAATTGACTGAATTTTTGATCTATCATTAGCTATAGAAATTGGCTCTAAATAACCACATTTTTTATTTACATTTTTAATATTTTTTGAATAAACAAGACATATTAGACTTGGGATTAGCTTTTATCAAATGAAATATCATAAGAGATAAGGAATAGAGAATATATTCACATTCATTATGTAAGTAAATAAGTGAAAAAGATAAAGTATCATACAGCAACTCACAGTAGTTGAGTACAGTGACCCAAATAACTATTTCAGCAAAAAGTTATTCCAAATGTATCAGGATATATTACATGAATTAAGGCAAAAGAGATTAAGATTTGTAATAATAAGTTTTCAAAAAAAAGTATGTGTTTACGAAATTAGCGGCATAAAAAAATAATATTTAATTTAGTCAAAATATACAGTATTTTTATAAAAACACTTTCTAAGTGCGAAAGTTTTTAGTATACAATATATATATAGGAAATATACTTACGATTAAGCTACCTGCGAAACAAAGATAATTTTATTTCTACTTATTATCAACAGTCACCTTTCGGGTACATCACTGGCATTGCACTGGGCGAAAAATACAGTAAATTACCGATTGATCCGGCCACAACTGTTTCTCGTATACGACGAACTTTATAAAAAGTAAGCACTTATATGAAAATATTCTTACAGTATGATTGGGTGACTACTGAATAAAAGAAATAAAAAATAACTTTGAACCACACAATACGCGTCTAAATGAACAATCCCATGGCTTTTACGACAATGTCCACACCACACTCCACAAATTCAAGGGAATATTGCGCACGCATTCTATAGACTTATGACAAGTACCATTTGACATTAAAATATTATTGCCATATAAATATAATCAATATAAAAGAAATAAATTTTATTTAAAACTCTAAATAAGCAATATTAATATTAAAAGTATACTTCTATTCATTATTGTTTGTTAACTTTAGTTTATAAACAAATATTTTGTGATATCGATGTAATGCTTGTTAAGCAATACAAAAATATTATATTTTTTTCTTATTTCTCTACTGTTGTCAAATTGACTTTGACAATATTAATGCTGATTGCTGATTTTAATAAAATAACAAAACTGACGTGTACCTGCTATTATTCTAGCAATTGAGGATTGAACATTTAGAATTTCATGTAGTTTCGTAACAGTAAAACAATGCCAGATACTGAGAGACTAATAAATGGTGCTGAGCCATCAAGAGAAACAACGGAACCTACCACTGTAGGCGATCGGACTGTTAACTCCGAACGTGAAGCTTATTTCCAGGCTCTTCGATTATGGATCCAGCAAGCACAATTATATCAGAACCTTTCTACATGTTTTCCTTATTATATTATGAGCTTACAAGTATTTCAAAATAATCACACTAATGCTCCTTTACTTAATAACAATTATCAGTTCCAAGGACAACAATTTCCATTTCAAGTACCAGTTCCACCTCGTGCTCCCGCGGAAAATCAACCAGCTGCAGAACCTCAAACACCGGCTGAAGGTATGGTATGATTATGATAGTAAATTTCCGGAAGGAAAGAAGCTTTTCTTCTGCATGCTTACCCTTCTCTATTCTATCTTTTATAATCCCTTCGCTCCCACATATCTAAAAGAAGATTCTGTTTCCTTGGTTCCAATTCCTTTCTATGCCTTGAACTCAGGTTGCGAAATGATAATCTTGTTAAATTACCCTCGTGTCATGTCCAATTCTACTCCAACTCCTTTACTGTGAGATCTGCAATTCCTTGGAATAAACTACCTACTGAAGTGCGCCATGCGAAATTGTTTTATATTTTTAAAAGTTGTCTTAAAGAATATTTGTTTAATTTAGAAGTTTAATATGTGTCCTTATGTTTTTGTGTACATTGTGTTGCATATGTATGTATATGTTTCGTATGTAGATTTGTATATATGTATGTATGTGTATTTGTATGTACATACATACAAATACAATTACATATATATATATATATATATATATATAGCATATTATAATTATATTAGTTTATTTTTTCTTTTTTTTTCTAATTACTTATACTGAGTTTTATTTTTCTTTTCTTGCACTAACATTATTCCCCTTTTCCTTATTGCATTTTATCCTATGTTCAGCAAAGGTTGTCTGTAAGAGATTGCTTGTAGCAATAAGAGCGCCTTTGCATACAGGCATTTATATTATTATTTCCTCTTTAATAAAAACAAAAAGTTTTTATTTTCTCTTGTGTGCAATAAAGCCTATTCTATTCTATATAATATAGCCACTGCTTATTAATTTCAGTAATAGCAAGAAATGGAGGATTTGAATATGTTATACCATCTCTGCTGAAAAGGTTGTTTGCTGAGTTTATTGATTTCATTCTCTTATTCATTCTTAAACTTATAGTGACTTTCTTTGCTGTGGACATGTTTGAAATAATGTAAGTAACAGAACTATAATTGTTGTTATCATAGTGTCTATATCGTCATATAAGAAATGAATTCCTTTCTGTTTTTAGAGATCTAGAAAAATTTGATTTCTATAAATTTGCTGAAAATTTGGATGACTACAAATATGCAATGGAGCTTACATCAGAAATTCTCATGTTAGAAATAATATACAGAGTACTTGTGTGCATATTTGAGGTATGTTGACTACTGTATTTTTAATTTTGCTACCAATTTGATGAAGATTTTGTATTTCAGATTGTTATTTCTTTTGTTATATTAAGTTAAATAAATGAATTTTGCATTCATGACATTGTTTTCAGGCATTTTGCTTAAGTACAAACACTGGCCGAACAGGAGGTGCAACACCAGGTAAGGCATTACTTGGCCTAAGAGTGGTCACTGCATCGGCTGTCGTACCTGTAGAGGGCAGACCTAAAGAAACAGTTCTATTATACCCTGGGAAGCCACCAACCTTCATGGTAGCATTAGTTAGATCAGTATTGAAAAATTTTCTCATTTCCCTTTTATTTCCGTTATGTGTAGTGCTATTTGTTTTCCGTCACAATCGTACTGGATATGATCTTTTATGTGGTGTTATTGTTGTTGAAGAAAATATGTTTCCTCCGAGGAGGAATGCCCCTTAAGTTGTTGTTGAATTTATATTTGTCTTTTTGTAACACATTCCACAAACAAGTTGTGTTTATTGATGTTAATAATGTTATGTTTCTTTTTTTTAAAAAATATTTTCATAGGTATAGATTTTATATAATATAAATTACAAAAATTTATAATTAAAAAAAAATTATACTGGTATTAAAGGCTTTTCTTTTTAATATAGATATATATGCGTACAATGTTAATACAAAAAAACTAGTATCTTTTCTAAGTGAGCATTTAGTAATTCCTGTTTAATTTTTCATCACTTTTTGTGGGATGTGTAATATGAAAGATTCTTGCAATATATTGTATTAAAAATACTTTTTTAAAAATAATAAGATTTCAGTAAAAGTTTCCAAATTTTAATAATTTTTAAGTGTAACCAAAGAAATCTTTTAATCTCATCATATTATGAAGGTAAAAAACTTCTAATGTTGTGCTAGATGCTTGCTTGCTAATGCTTATAAACTGATTGTGCTGTAACACTATGACAACTTTATGAAAAAAAAATGTACAAAAATTTCATATACTAAATGATTTTCTTTAACATCTAATGTGAAATGATTACATATACAATTTTTTATGTATATTTTTTATTTATTTTAATAAAAGTTGTGTGTTAGCAAGGAGTTTAGATGTAATGTTGTCAATTTTACTTTTTTTTATTCATACTACATGGAAACAATGTAAAGACTAAAATAGTACATACCTAATAGAGCAACATATTTTTTGTGATAATTTAAATTATTTTGTAAATATATTATAAAAATAAAAATTATACTTATGTATTCATTTTTTTTATATCCTGAGCTATTTACCTATCATATTACAAAGCATCTTTTAACTGGATATGTTGTCAATGAAAATCAATACCCAAAATCATAAACTTTTATGACAAAGAAGAAAGAAGTCACTTATTGTCTTTGAAATTTTAAATAAAATAAAAAATCATGAAAGTCTGTACTTTTCTTTATTAGTTTATTTAGAAAATTGAACAAAATATTTAGCAAGTATGAATAAAAAAAATTTTTCCAACATCGATTAAAGTCTCGATTTCTAGGAAATATCGATAAAAATCGTTTTCGTTTTATTCAGACAGGTAACGCATACATCGTTCAGAAATTTTATATTCCATTCTAGTGATTATATTATTAGCATTAATGCATTACATTTTTATTATTTCAAACAATCATAATGAAAACGTTACACAATAACTATAAATATAAATCACTTCTGGCATGATGTCATTTTGCTGAGTTGGCTTTTGCGTATTGCCGTCAGTCTGCCGTAACGTGGCGGCGCTGCGCTCGTGTGTTCCGCAGGAGTGGCCCAACCGTCATTGTTCATGTAGTTTTCTATGATAAGAATTACTGTGAAATTATAGTTTAGCGAAATAATTAATTATAACAATCACTATGTCTACGTCGGGGGAATTCGGTAATCCTCTACGCAAGTTTAAGCTTGTGTTCCTTGGCGAACAAAGTGGTAAGTGGAAGACAAATTGGCCAGTCACTCTTACATTTTTAATACTTGATTTATAAATTTCCGACACGTATATACATTTGTCTAGATTCAGTAAATAACTCACCTACAGCGACCTTCTAAGACCGAACTTGGTCTTTTTATTACCTATGATCGATCGGTAAAGTATCGGTACAATGCATTACGCCTTATAATGGATGTAGGTTACTAGAGAGATTAATAGTATTATTTTTTGGCTTTCGCTCTTTAACTTCTCACGCTATTCTCTGATCTCTATGTTCCCGTTACCAATGCATACTCGAGCTGAATAGGCACGACATAATTAGAAGGTGCATTGACCTGCTACTTATGTTTTTCAGTGGGAAAAACGTCGCTCATCACTAGATTCATGTATGACAGTTTTGACAACACTTACCAGGTGAGTTGAAATATAATTAAAATATGATAATATTAACAAAATAATAAATATTTTTGATTTAAGATAACAATTTATCTTTAAATTGTTTTTTTAGTTTGAGGGTAGATGATGAAGAACATTTATACCAAATATAATTTTACTACAATTGAATTACAAGCTTATACCTAATTGTTAAAGTGTATTAATTGATTTATATATAAAAAAATGTTATAAAACTATCTTTTTTATAAATATAAAATGATTCACATTTACAACAATAAGCAAATTTTTACTTAATTAATATTAAATATTGTCATTCTAAAGATATAGATCAGTTTATTGATTCAATTTCCAATATGTTTGCAAGTAATTTCAATAGTGATTTCCTTTTAGTTTAATATGTTATAAAGCCATATCTTTGGAATAATAAAGATTAATATTTATTATGAGATAAATATTTTTATGTAAATATATGTCAAAGATATAAAATATATTGAAGGTGTCTTTGTAGCACCGTTGTTCTGTCTACCTACTCTGGCTTGATACAATAACTAACTTTAAATTCCAATCAGAGAAAAATATAGAACAACATTTCACAACACTTTTTTATCATTGTTCTGACTAGATTGTTACTTTTTTCTGTAAAATTAAAAAACTGACTAACACCTCTAAAATCTCTGTATAGTCTATTGAACTTTTTAATGTGTATACAGGCTACAATTGGAATCGATTTCCTGTCTAAGACTATGTACCTAGAGGACCGCACAGTGAGACTGCAGCTGTGGGATACAGCAGGACAGGAACGTTTCCGCTCCCTCATTCCCTCTTACATCAGAGACTCCACTGTTGCTGTTGTTGTTTATGATATAACTAGTAAGTATATTCTTTTATATATATAGTAAGTATAAGATATTTTATTATTGCTTCAAAATACTTATAATATTTTAAGCTAGTTAAGGATTTTGATATGTTGAAGTGTTAACAAATAATTTTTGTTAAAGTAAACTCAATTATATATATTTTTTACACAATATCAATAAAGGTGACAAATTACATACATACATACATGTATGTATGTAATTTGTCACCTCAATTCGGCGGAAAGTGGGGAACGGAATGTTTTAACACTAGGTTCCTTCTGCCTATCCTGCTAAATGCGACAAATTAATTAGACATTTTTGCGACATATTTGCCTATTTTAATACTGACGTCTGCTGCAAAGCTGCATCTTAATTTCTAAGATATTTCCTAACTGTCAACAAATAGTTGACAACAAAAGTAATGTGACGTAAGGCATATATTTCACAAAAATTGGTCGTTTTTGTGAATTGCTTTCGTTCTATTGTACGCTTTATGCATCTAGCGAAATGAAATCATAAATATTGATATGAATAAGAAAGCGCAATTAAGTCTAAATAAATTTCCATATTGATTAAAAATAACAGAATATAGATTTAATTAAAGATATCGTAACTCCAATTTAAATCCTTATATAATTTCAATGGTTAATCGTATAATTCGTATTCCCGAGCCCTGCCAGCAAACCGCAAACACCGCGGCTCGAGCACTCGACTCGCTAATTGCTGTATCAAGCCTCTATAGAATGGCGAAGCACACAGATTATGTTCTAGAGGCGATACAAAGTTATTTTCTCTTCAAACCATTTTTGATTTTAAAATATAAAAGCGTAATAACTGACCAGAGTTGGAAATTAAATTTTATGTTTTTATTAATATCACAGGATCGTTTCTTGCTTTTAGTGAATTCTTTTCATCGTTGATATGTATATTTCTTTTTCGGTTAGGTGAAAACTTTTGTTTTGTACAAATATTTGTGAATATACCTAGATATTTTGCTGATAAGCAATAGTGAACATGGAGTATAATATTTCAGTAAAATTACTATCACTAAGCACGTAAGGCAAAAATATTTAAAAAAGTTCGTACTAAAATTGCCCTTTTCAGAACTTTAGTGGTAAGTATATTAGACATGGTGCCCCACGATTTTATTTTAGTTTAATCAATGCATATGTTTAAAATTTGTATATTTCAAAAATGACATCTTCTGTCATAGGTGTTTACATAAATGTATATTGTATTTTTAGGAGTTTATGTGACCATAGATATTTCCAGAAAGTGAGTAGGTTATGAGTTACTTTATTTTGCAAACATAACAATGTTTACATATTGGTACTCATGACTGTGTCCATGAAGTTATTTTTTAGCTTAGCCCCCTAGAGGTCCAATAGAGGGGCAAAGCTATGTACAAAAAAATGAGCCTGAATCTTGAGGGGAAAACGCTAACGACATATCATTAATCAAACAATCTAATGCCATACAGTTCTCGGCGAGCTTTTACCTTTTACCTTAACTTGTGTGGTGTACCCCTAGTGATGTATCATTTTTAGCCACCCTAACACCACACAGTCCTCGACAGGATACCATATCTTGACTTGGGTGGGAGATTCATATTGTCATTTTGTATAGTATACTGTATTACACTTACCAAGACCTTTATTTTGTTACCCATATTGATGGGATTGAAAACTACATTATCCGCCATTTTCTAGCAGTGGCCATCTTTGATTTTGTATAGTGCACTGAATTTTACTTGACAACCCCTTTCATTTGATACCCATATTGATGGGATTGGAGAAAACTAAGTTGTCCGCCATCTTGTAGCGGCTGCCATCTTGGATTCACAATAATATTAAATATGGATAATTGTATTGTCACCAGAATCAAAGGCGTATACTAAATTTCAGATCAATCGATTAACGGGAAGAGGGTTTAATTTCAACTACTAAATTTGACCCAAACGAACAAACGGGGTGATCTAAACAAAACCGTTTAAATAGTGGATGCGCTTTTCATATACAAAAGTATCAATAGTTATCCATTATTTGTGCAAAATTTCTGTTTTAAAGTGCCTAGGAGTTCACGTACACCTTCTAACTTTCTTGAATCACCTTTTCGTAGATCTATTTTAGGTAATAATTCTCCTATATATAGGTTTTGTGAAATTGGAAATATTGTAAAATTATTTCCAATGTAATAACCACTGGTGAATCTAATAAATAAAAATAAAATAAAAGATATCGCTGGTTTATGCCTTATTTTCAAAAACATAATTCTACGCGAGCGTAGGCGAGCCATGATAGTATTTTTAACACGCTTTTATTAGCTCCACCCGTTTATATCTATATAAGGGAATCTTATAACGTTTTGAGGCCTTTCGTGGCGCAGAGACAAGCGTGCGACTGTAATCGCGACAGGTTGTGGGTTCGATTCCCACTCCAGGAAATGTATTAAATAAAATTTAATATTTTCATTTCCTCGCTGTGGTAACAAGGCAAATCGCGGGTTGCAATTCGGCGGAAAGTGGGGAACGGAAATGTTAAGAGCTAGCTTAATACTAGGTTCTCTGGTTCCCTTTGCCTATCCTGGTGTGTGCATGATACAGCGTGAACTTTACAACGTTATAATTTAACCCTCTTCCTACGGACTGATTTGCCTGAATTTTTTGACATGTTTCTATCCAGTGAAAAAAACAGTATTTTCATAGTATCAACTTAATATATCTACTTGTAAGGACGATAAAGATAAAGAAAAACTAATTTAAAGCGTGTAATATGGAGTTTTTAAAAGTAATTTGTAATTTTTGTTATCTATACATGTTTTGTTTTGTTGCCAATGTTAAGCAAAGAACAAAAAGTTTGATTAATTTATAGATATACTTTTTTCCGTAAATAATCTGCATTCAGTCGTACATTAAGCACATGTCTAACAAATGAACTATACCATACAGTTTATCTATATATAAATACGTGAAGCAAAAACTTTGGATCCCTTTTTACGAAAATTACGCGGACGGAGGAGCATGAAACTTGTAACACATAGCTTATATAGAGGAGGGCAGAATATTATTTTTTATATTTTTTTTAAATAATGCATAAAAAGTATATTAAATTAATAAAATAAATGTTACACACACTACCATGGTTTGACATCCATGTTTATACAAAGTGACATATACATTAGTAAAGACAACGCGTTGTTAACGCGGACACTAGTAACACATATATATAACTTAGTAAGAACTTCGTTAAATTTATTTCAAGGTACAGTATTGCTTCTTAAAAATGCAACTAAAATTCGTGAATTTTAAAGCAAAAAGTAGACGTGCATTTGAATACCCGCCTCAGATCGTTACGGCTGGAATCCTCCCTCACTGATCGATCCATGTTTATACAAACTACTACTGACATATACATTACTAAAGACAACGCGTTGTTAACGCTCAACGGGGACACTAGTTTATATAAAATAACAAAATCTCCATACTAAAATATGCAGAAATTTGTAAGCTACTCACAAAAAATTGAATATAACGTGAAGTTATTAATATCTTTTTACGTACAATATCATAAGTGTTCGACCGCAGACACCACAACCTAAGCACTCAGTTTATATTGATATATCGGATACAGTTACAATGACAAGATATGTGCTTGATACCTAAAAGTATTTTCGTTTTTTTTTTAACTTCACGCTGTAACCCGCATATAGCAGGGTAGGCAGAGGGAACCAGAGAACCTAGGGTTAAGACACTCTATTCTCTTTCAACAACTCCGTTCCCCACTTTCCGCCGAATTGAGGCATTGCGTGTATTATAAGTATTTCCGTAATTTTACGTATTTTAATAACAAAGTAACGCACTAGGATTCCTTTCTTTTTTTTAATAATAATATATTTTTATTGAAAAGGAATTATAACTCATCTATACTAATATTATAAAGAGGAAAACTTTGTTTGTATGTTTGTTACGAATAGGCTCAAAAACTACTCGATCAATTTTAAAAATTCGTTCACCATTCGACTATTTTACTCATGCTATTAATCCTTATCAAAATAAATTATTTCATCACTAAGTGCAGTTTATGTAGACAATATTTGGTCTTTGAGTGACTACAATTAGATGAAATAAAAAAAAATAAAGTCCCGCTGAGTTTCTTGCGCCAGTTCTTCTCAGGTCTGAGGCATTAAATTTAGTGAACCGGTGGTAAATTATTTGACGTTCAAAAAATGAAGCTTGTAACTTCTTATTTTGAATAAAATTATTTGACTTTGAGATGTTTGACAATTTTTGAGTTATGGCCAAATTAAAATATTACGTTTTCTGCTGCACGGCCCCTTACGAAGTGAGCGTCATAAAGGCGGGGGTGCGCGTGACGGTGGGGAGTTTAGGTTTATATAATTATACTTCTTTAGTCGGTATTCTTTTTTATAAAAAAAATAGTTATTATAATCCGATATAATAATCCGATATAATTATCCCATAAATTTGAGCAATTTGTAATTTAAGCAAGAACGCGTACGAAAAGCGACGAAACATCTATATATCGGAATAGTTTTATAGTAATCGTTTAGTTGACGCAGGCGAAGCCAAGAGCGGGCCGCTAGTTGATGATAAAATGACAGTAGAACGTAGTGAGTTTACTCGATTCTGCGGTCTTTCTCCTTACAGAAACTAATATAGCGTATTGAGTGCACTTAAAACTACATTTTTACCTATTTCAAGCTACTTTTGACTAAAGGAATAAATAATTTCATTTTTTTAACGTTGCACTGTATATATTTTAAGCCCTCATCTACTACTTTAGTTATATCATTGTATCAATACGTGAAGAAATTCCTAAAAAATTGGACCTTATTTTACGATAATTATGCGGACTGAGGAGTAGGAATATCGGTATAGTTAATGTTTGTATGTAGAAAGTCAATATTTTTCATAATAATGCCATTAATTAATAATTATAACGCATACTACCATGTGATTGACTTACAATTTTCTGTAAAGTAACTTACACGGTACTCGGGCAATACTTATTTACGCGTGAACAAGTACTAATACCGTTTTATTATAACAAGATTAAGAGGTTACATATAATATGTATAATTATACATTTAAAAATTAATATGAATATGTAGTGAGACAACACAAGACAAGCATATTGGGTTAATTGTCGCTTCAACCTATTAAAGGGTTCATTGGTGCTGTAGGAAATGTTACGATGGCATTTAATGCAGGCATCGTAATTCCAAGTTAAATAAAACCGTTGTTGGTAGTTGCTTTAAAGCTAATATACTCATACACAGCTTTTTATTATTTGTGTTTATATAATGAGTTTTAATTATTTGTTTTATTGCTTTTATTTGGCTATATCTGTTGCTTAACACGTGAATATAACTAAGTCGATTATGATAAAACGTTCTCAATTGCATAGCGGTTTGTTTGCCATTAGTTGTTTGGTTTTAGTGATTGTAAGCGTTATTAAATAAAATTATTTTAATAAAATGGATTACTGCAAATATTAGAAAGGTCTGGTTGAAAAAATGCACATTGGCAACCTATGACAAAGACAAATGACAAAGTTCGAAGTATTTTTCCGCCACTTAACACGAAATGTCTCGAATTTGGACAGTAAGCGGGGAACGGAGCTTTTTGTCACTAGAACTAGTTCTGCTTTTTTATATTAGAAATATTTTAATTTTATACAAAGAATAGTATTTGTCAAGATATGATTTTATCTGCTATAATTAATGTTAACATATTGTCCATCCATCTCTAGACTCAATTATAAAATACACACAGACGATCTCAATTACAGAAGCTAATTGATAACAAGTAAATTTATAACTATAATAATTACTGCTTCCATTCTATATTTAGATGTTATTTTTAAGATGTATTATTTTTTGCTATTTTACTATTTACATCCTTAATAATGAATGTACGTATTATATTACGAAAAATAAAGTAGCGTTTACTAAAACGAAGAAAAAAAATAACAAAAATACTGATTTTTTGTTTTTTTCTTTCTTTTTTCCATATAGGGTAGGCAGAGAGAACTTAGTGTCAAGACACTCTTCTCTGTTCTTTGCGTAAAGCATAAAAAAACAAATGGTCTAACTTAAGAGTTTATATTATTATACACTTTTATAGTAAATAGTTTTTTTTCATTTTTTTTAACTTCAAGCTGTATCCTGCATATAGCAGGGTAGGTAGAGGGAACTCGGGTTCCCTACCCTAGTGTTAAGACACTCCGTTCTCGTACAACAATTCCGTTCCCCACTTTCCGCCGAATTGAGGCATTGCGTGTTGAGTGGCGAAACTCAACGCCGCGCTTTGCCTTGTTACCAAACCCAGGAAATGAAAATACTAACATTTCCTGGGGTGGGAATCGAACCCACAACCTGTCGTGTTATTATTATATTTTTATTTTATATTATATGTGTATATAGTTATTATGTCATATCACTGACAATATGGTCAAACCAGTTCCACCTGTCTACACTAGAGATGAGTCACGCACTACGATTTCGGTGTAACATTACGTGAGGTGGTGGTGTAACGTTGCAATTCGCTTAGCCTCTAAAGTCTACGGCAGTGAATGTCAAGTGTGAGCATCGCCTATTAATTACATACGTCCGGAGGAATGCACTAAAACAGCTCCACGTAATTAGAAATTGGTAGTAAATGTGATTTTAAATCGTTTTTGTATGTTAATATGGCGTGACACAGTTTAAATTGTATTGTATATATAAAAAAAACAGCTTTTACGCTTTTTCTCGCATAGGTAGTTAGAGAGAACATAGTCTCACAGACACTCCGTTCTCTGCTTTTCGTCTTCGAAATATTGCGATGTATGGCAAAAGTGACGTCGCCCTTTATCTTTTCAGAGCGAAAAATTAATAAGTAAGTAACTAAGCATGCTTGTTGCATGGCAAGTATCGAACTCACAAACACAACGCTTAAAATCAGATTCGGCCCCACTGCACCACGATGGCCTCAATTTACATGAAAAAAAAAAACTAGATTCTCTTTAAAACAATGCAGACGGAGTATGTACCGGCGTTCGGAATCATTTGTGCGTTTACTTTACCAGCCACATTCATCGATTCTTCATATGATTTTATACCGTCTACCATTTTATGTCGCTTTTTACCTATATTTTCTCGTGCTTTTCTTAACAAAATCATTTCGCTCCGCTCGTAAAAGAGTATCGTACAGCCAATGTTACTTTAGTACTTATTATATTAACATTAGAAATATAAAAATGTTTTAGAGCGATATTGCTTACTGTAATGGTTGTAGATACAGATCACTTGTGGGACGACGTTCATATATGGAATTATACATATTGAAATTGGGACAAACGATCATTTTTATGTCATATAATATTACAATATTTATTTCAAAATAATATTCTGACTGTATAATCCTTACTAATATTATAAATGCGAAAGTAACTCTCGTCTGTCTGTCTGTCTGTCTGTTACGCTTTCACGCCTAAGCCACTGAACTGATTTTGTTGAAGTTCGGTATGAAGGCAGAACTGAAGTTGGGAAAGGACATAAGATACTTTTTATCGCGAAAAAAAATTTGTCAAACAGCCTAGACCGTGGGAAAGACTATAGGCCTTACCATGTCGCGCGATATAGCCGAATTCCACGCGGGCGAAGCCGCGGGCGGAAAGCTAGTATAATTATATTTTTCATAGATTCCAAAATCGATAAATTATTTTATATGGACAAATTATATATATAGACGAGTTCAGGATAAATAGCCAGCTATAATTAAATATTAGATAAAATATTTAATACGTACGCCAATAACCGTGAAACACCGTTTTCATTTCCTTTCGTGCACCTTAAATAACACTATGACTTTTATTGCAGACCCGCTCAGTAATAAAAGTTTTATTTGAAAACATATGTTTAGCGTCTCTATATTATCACCCAGTGATGCATTTACAATAATCGCTTTATATTATTAAATAGGTTGACGTCGTCATGACGTAAACACTGTCATGGAGTCATTAGGACGTGTCTGGCTTAGTGCGATCGTTTTGGGCCCATATCGAGCTTATAAAAATGATTACAGCGTTGATTTTTGTTATTTCTTTTTAACCATAGTTTGACAATTCTCATACATTATCTTTAAAATGGACCGGAAGCTGGGGAACAAAAAGCGAGACACGCAAGAGATAAAGAAACTCGTACTATGAAATGAATAAAACATACAATTGTATTTTAACAAACGTAACGTGCAGGTAGCATGCAACCGAATTAATCAAATCACACGATTTCTTAACGAATAACGAATAACACGTATAACAGTCATCAGAAAAGAATGTCTGCCTTAATTCACGCTTTTTAAAGTGACTGATTCTTAGCACCGAATTTAACGTGTGAAATCTTAAATAATTGCTTCTTTTTAAACCAGTAACTCTGGAAATGAACGATCTTTACGTAACGTAACCTTTTTGTGTCAGTGTAAAACGCTATATATATAATGAAAATATTTTAAAATATAAATTTTGCAAGTCAGGGAGAGCTTAGTGGGCATGTCACAACTTTCTCCATTTTTTTTTTCAAATGTCATTGAGACGTGACATGCGCATTGTAAAGATTGAAGTACTCTGTTTTAAAAATAAACCTAGACCATCGATTAAATAAAAATCGATTCTAAACCCGACATTACTTAGTTGCGGCATAATAGCGATTATTAAAAATTATAAAACGTATTATGTAAATACAAGTTTGCAACTGAAAAAAAATTACATAAATGTACAAAAATATTAGCGATTAAAGATTAATTGCCTACTTTAACCAGATTCACAATAATATTACAGTTAAAATTTTTAACTGTCGTAATCGCCTAATTATTATATAACATACGTACGTATATAAAGCTGCTAATTTAATTTTGTGCTTTCTATTTTACGGTCGCCTAAACTTTATTTCTGAGAATTCTTTGAGATAATCCTTCGATGGCCTTGTTTTGAAACTTTTTCGTTTATTCTATTGGAGAAATAATATTAGAATTGGACATAAGCTTAATAAATAATAAATTAAAAAAGTTTATGTTTCTTGGACTTTGAGTCGTAATTTCGATAATATGTGAGCATATATTACATTTTACTTCTAAATCTATATATAAGTACGTGAAGCAAAAACTTTGGATCCCTTTTTACGAAAATTACGCGGACGGGGGAGCATGAAATTTGGCATACTTATAGTTTATATAGAGGAGTGCAATATGCTAATATTTTTTTTAAATAATGCATATAAAGTATATTAAATTAATAAAATAAATGTTACACACACTACCATGGTTTGACATCCATGTTTATACAAAATGACATATACAATAGTAAAGACAACGCGTTATTAACGCGGACACTAGTAACACATAAATATAACTTAGTAAGAACTTCGTTAAATTTATTTCAAGGTACAGTATTGCTTCTTGAAAATGAAACTAAAATTCGTGATTTTTAAAGCAAAAAGTAGACGTGCATTTGAATACCCGCCTCAGGTCGTTACGGCTGGAATCCTCCCTCACTGAAAGGCTATTTCTTTTTATAAATCGGATCAAAGTTCAGCCTTGGGGTGATCTTACAGAGACACACTGTTAGATATATTTTAGGTATAAGAGTTCTAGTAAAATAACTTTGTTAATATACCGCACCTTTGGAATTACAGTGACTTTTAGGAAAGTTTTTTTGGAAAGCAATGATTTTTTTAAATTATATTTTAATTTATATTCTTGTTTTAATCAAAATCGATAAACATCGTTGTCTTAAGTCGTTTATGCCAAAAAATCTAAATCACGATTTTTTTGATGAGAACGATAATTCTAAAGGTCTACGTAGATATGCTTAAAAAGCGAATGATTTTTTCTTTTTATGTTCATATTTTATTTATATTATTGTAAATAAAAATATTCAGCATTTTCTCAGTAATGTACCAACCTACAAACATAGTTTGTGGTTACAAAAGTTATTTTCACGTTACTATAAAAAATTTTCAATGTATTTTGTGTTCTCATATCATAATAATGCCTTTTTATTCATGCAAACGGAACCGCGGTAAAAATATGCTTTGCGTTGAAAAAATTGTACTGTGACTAATTTGAAATGCAAATAGCTGTTTACGTACATGTATGTTATATCATTTTAATTAGAGCGCGTTTTAAAAATTGCGAGCTTCGTGTATCCCACAATGGACATATTCATGTATTTGTTTTGTAATAGAAAGTGAAAAATGTTGTGGGTTCGATTCCCACTCCAGGAAATGAAAATTTAAATAATATTTGGTATTTTCATTTCATGGGTATGGCAGCAAGTCAAAACGCGGCGTTGAGTTCCGCCACTTAGCACGCAATGCATCAACCCGGCGAAAAGTGGAGAACGGTTGAAAGAGAACAGAGTGTCTTAACGTTTCAGGTTCCCTCTGCCTACACTGCTATATGTGGGATACAGCGTGAAGTTAAAAAAAAAACATAAAAAATAAATTAAAAACTACTGTCGTTATCTTGACTATTATATTATTTATCGATGTATTTTTTAATAGAAAATTTATCTGGCAGAAACTGTGTCATGTTATCTACAGTCTTATCGAAAGAACAAGCGTTGGTAAGATAGAAAGATCTACAATATTTGCGCAATCCGTCTGTCCGTATTGAATAAAATATCTCACAACAAAGGCTGGTTACAGCGGATCGGTTGCATGCCTGAAACACTGAAAGTATGCCAGTGGCCTCGTCAACAGAAGGTTGGATTCTGCCCACTTGGAACATGTATAAATTTTATGATTAGAACAATATTTAAGCAATATTTGCTGGTTTAAATCCAGATGTTAGCGCTTATTACTAATTTAATTGTTTTTACGTTAAAAATTACACTTTTAATTATTATTTAGTTCGTTCATATTTTTACAGGTCAAAATTACTAATTTACTCGTAAATACGATGACGAATCCGAGAAACATTAAGAGTAGTCTGCTATTATAACAAAATTGTTCTTTATAAAATATAGATCGTAAAACGCGTTTATTGTGCCTTATTTAGGCTTATTTTTAATATCTTATCCACCATAATTTAACAAACCTAACTTACTCATAATGAAATGAAAAAAATAATTGCCCAATTCTGAAATGTTAAATATTTCACAATTTTTTACGCCGGTATGTCGTTCAATTAAACGAATTCACTTTCTCGTGAATCTCGAATATAAACTTGGTCTTTTTAGTGAAAGGAACAGGGTCTGATACCTATCTAATATAGCCTACTAACAAACAACGTTAGATCTGTTTGTGGCGGCCTTCGACGTCCCGCCAGTTCAAATATTTGGTCGTAACCACCCATAAACTCGGCTGTATTGGTACAATGTAATTCGAAAAACTTAAATCCCCAAAACCTACGGAATTATTCTTATATAAAAATTCTATTTATACTTGATATCCATATATTTATCTAAATATTATACTTTTGATAACCTTAAAATACTTGTTGAAATAGAAAACCTCGTTTTGCGTGCGAATATTAAAAAAATGGGTATGAATGTAAATAATTTTTGTCATGTTTAATCTTAATGCATTTTAGTAGTGTAGTGCCTGCATATAATTTACAAGTTAATATGGAGTAAACACACCCCACGTTTTATTTCAGTAGGTGTGTCAAGTAGATGTGTAGTTTAGTACAGTAAAAGTTCTTAACTCTGTTTCTACGGAAATATTGTACAAAAACCAGGTCGGAATTCCGTTTAAAAAGGAGTTCCTATAGCTGTTGAGTTTATGTTAAAAGACACTTTCACTTAATCAATTGAATGTACTTAAAGTATGTAATGTACTTAAGTACCTTTTGCAAATATTCGTTATATCTTTTTCAACGTATGCGTTAATAATTTCCAACCTGATAGGGATTTTTAACAATGTGCTCTGTCTTCGCTGTGTTAACTTGAGACATAACATGTTGAGTGACGGAATCCAATACAGCATGGTTGTTTGTCGAACGTGGTCAATGCAAGGCAATGAATGGTCGTAGAAAGCTCAAATTTGGCAAGTAGTTTCCATTGAGGATTTACCAAATCTCCTATGGGGAAGGGATATACAAATAGGATTTTACGGTTTACAAACAGAATGTTAGAAATGAAACATGGCATCATATCCCATGGGTCTTATATCCATGCAAACGTAGCTAATAACTAGTTATAGTATAAACGTTAACATTTTCTCAAATAAAATTAAAATTATATTGTTTCTAATTTTTGATGCGTAAAGGTCAAAAAAAAATTATTTGGCGTTATAACCGACGTAAAGTATTGAATGACCTTAATATATATAATATTTTTTCTTGTCTCCTTATTGTTTTATAAAAATGGAATGTTCATTTGGCTGCGTGCCTCGGCCCATTATTTCAAATAAGATATATAGCTTAGGCGCAATCCCGCGGCTCGGGTGAGCCAAGGGGATGAACGAAGTTACGAGTCCTCATTTAGAATGATTTATATTAAATTAATTTAAGATATCGTGAATCCGTCGCAATAGAGATGCTGCGGGAAATTTTATAATGAAAACGTTTTTTTTTTTTCATAAATGATTCCCTCGCGATTAGGGTCAAACGGGGTTTAACCTACCTATTTTGTAATTATTGTAGTAGAAAGATATGTTACTTATAAAATTTTGTAAGATTTCCTAGTATACCTCAATATTAACACCTAAATTAAAATGTTATTGGTTGTTCGACGGGGATTGTGTTTTTTTTATTCCTTCTATGTGAAATAGAAGAATTCGAATGTTCCTTACATCCCAAAACCGACTGTTCTC